>CM064505.1:170057-185057 GCA_032716605.1 Paralithodes platypus | reverse complement strand
TATCAACCTAAGCATGTACAGTCGAGGTTAATAAGTGTTGTCAGATATTTCACAATGTTTCGGACACTGACTAATACTCTGAGGGATAAGCACTTTTCCCAGTAACTATAACGATACCAATAACACTTGTTGAGCGAAAACCACTGAAATTTATGACAACACTTAATACCCTCGATTGTACACAATTCCAACTGCGCTATCATAGGCAGACATTATATTTTGGGAATAACATTGATAAGCAGAATTTTAATTGATATTGGAGATATTTTATGTGATTAATAGATTTAATATTGAAACTGGGTGACTTTAGTTGAATTTCTCGTATGATACAACAGACATTTGATGTTGTGAATAACTTTGATATGCAGAATATTAATGTCAATATTTAGGGGAGATGGGTTGTTTTTCTGGTCTCCCTTCTTCCTCATGTTTAGCCCCAATAGTTTTCAGATTTTATGACGTTTGCCCCCATTAGTTTGGCGATTTAAAGACCTTTCGCCCAATTTCTGTGTCAATATTAAGACATTTCCTGCTATTTAGGTGTCGATTTTTTTCCTGGCGAACATTAGTGAGCCTGTAATTTTGGAAGAATCTACCGAAAAATATACAAATTAATCTAGAAGAGGGATCTAATGGATGTGGGTTTTTTTTTTTTTTAAAGTTTGATGGAGGTCTAGGGAGGAAACTAGAAAAAAAAATAATAAATGAAAAAGTCGACCAAAAAATTAACCCTTCCAATACCAGAGTACCCCGAGTGGTGTCTGTCAGATATCGATGTCTTAAAACTTGGTGTCTGTCAGATGTCGATGTCTTAAATGTGAGTGAAGTGCGTGAGAAGATACACGATATACAACAAAACAGTGAAAGTTAGAGGACTGGGAAGTGAGAAAATTTACAATATATAATAGAAAAGTGGAAGGAAAGGATAGCACATTACACAGAAAAACACCGATGTAGAAAATAAACAACAGTAATGACGAAAATTATGCCAACTGAAAATCTACCAGCACTAACAATGAGGACTAGAGGAACACCAATCACCTTAAGTGGTAGTTGTGGTGGTGGTGGTGGTGGTGGCAGAGATTGTGGTAGTTGTGGTGGCAGAGATTGTGGTAGTTGTGGTGGCAGAGATTGTGGTAGTTGTGGTGGCAGAGATTGTGGTAGTTGTGGTGGCAGAGATTGTGGTAGTTGTGGTGGTGATAGTGGCAGAGATTGTGGTGGTGACAGTGGCAGAGATTGTGGTAGTTGTGGTGGTGACAGTGGCAGAGATTGTGGTAGTTGTGGTGGTGACAGTGGCAGAGATTGTGGTAGTTGTGGTGGTGACAGTGGCAGAGATTGTGGTAGTTGTGGTGGTGACAGTGGTAGTTGTGGTGGTGACAGTGGTAGTTGTGGTGGTGACAGTGGTAGTTGTGGTGGTGACAGTGGTAGTTGTGGTGATGACAGTGGCAGATATTGTGGTAGTTATGGTGGTGGCAGTGGTAGTTGTGGTAGAATGAATTACGAAGGTGATATGGATAGTGGTAGTGGTGGTGACAATGGTGATGATATTGGTAGAAAAGATTATAACGCTACCATATATCGTGGTAGTTGTGGTAGACGTGGTGATAGTGGTAGCAAGAACCACAACGAAAGCCTAAATCGTGGCAGTAGTTGTGGTGGTAATGGCCCTAGAACAATTGGGACTGGTATAAGAACTGGTAGCAATGTTGGTAGTTGTGGTAGTGCTATGAAAATACTACTACTACTACTATTACTACTATCAACAACCCGAGGCGACAGTTCTACTCCCAGCGGCTTGGAAGAAAGTAAGTAGTGTATTTAAGCCTATTGGGGATACTTTAAAGCCTTTGTTACCATCAGGGGTATTTAGAAACCTTTAGTTTAGTTACTTTAACCTCTGCAGTTGTCTTTGAGTTAGCTGTGGGCAGAAAACTAATTTTGGAGGTAATTATAAGTGAGAGAACTCTATTTCTTATTGCTAATCTGGCAACCTCTGCGTCATATGAGTCTGAAGGGGTTAAACTGCATATCGTCTAACTGTAGCCACAACACAAGGTAAAAAAAAAGGTGTAATCGTGCTGAAGGGGTTAATATATATATATATATATATATATATATATATATATATATCTTTACAGGCAAATGAGGATAACACCTATTTAGTTTTATGTGTGTGATTTTGACTGGCATATTTCATCGATATGGTTGTGTGTGTGTGTGTGTGTGTGTGTGTGTGTGTGTGTGTGTGTGAAGTATGTGCGTGGTATACTCTGATATGTTCTTAATGTATTGACACATAGAGAGAGAGAGAGTGTGAGTTGGTGTGTGTGTGTGTGTGTGTGAAGTATGTGCGTGGTATACTCTGATATGTTCTTAATGTATTGACACATAGAGAGAGAGAGAGAGTGTGAGTTGGTGTGTGTGTGTGTGTGTGTAAAGAGAGAGAGAGGGAGAGTTAAGTGAAAATGTGTGTGTGTGTGTGTGATAGAGAGAGAGATAGTAAGTGTGTGAGTGAGTAAAGAGAGAGAGAGAGTGTGAGTTGGTGTGTGTGTGTGTGTGTGTGTGTGTAAAGAGAGAGAGAGGGAGAGTTAAGTGAAAATGTGTGTGTGTGTGTGTGTGTGTGTGATAGAGAGAGAGAGATAGTAAGTGTGTGAGTGAGTGGTGTGTGTGTAAAGAGAGAGAGAGAGAGTTAAGTGAGAATGTGTATGTGTTGTATGTGCGTGATATACTCAGAGATGTTCTTAATGTATTGACTTTGCAGTGTGTGTGTGTGTGTGTGTGTGTGTGTGTGTGTGTGTGTGTGTGTAAAGAGAGACAATGACAGAAAGAGTGAGAGTGGTGTGTGCGTTTCCAAAGAGAGAGAGAGAGAGAGAGTGTGTAAGTGGTGTGTGTGGGAGTGTCTAAGTGTCGATTATGTACGTATATATGTGTGTGTATATGTGTGAGTGTGTGTATGTGTGTGCGTGATAGTATAACATGCCAGCAATCTCAAACTACCGGTACACCAAGTGACAAGCTATGATTGGACCATAACCACACTTTTAACCCTATCTGCTGCAACCTCTCGGGGGTTATTATGGTATTGTGTTTAATTATTATTGACGGTTTTATTTGTTATAGCCATTTTCGAACAATGTGTTTTTAGTTTACCCGCTAGACTGGAAAAACGTCTCTCCAGACCCCCTTCAAACTAAAAATAACGTCCCCCAGACCCCCTTCAAGCTAAATGTGTACATTTTTCGGTAGAAAAAATTTCCGGCCAAAGGCCGGTTTCTCCCAAATTGGGCTCGCTATCGCTCGCCCAGGAAAAATCGACACCTTATTGGGTTGAAGCATCATATAATCGCCAAACTAATGCGATGAAACGTCTTAAAATCTCCAAACTAATGGAGTAAAACTGGGAGACTCCAAATTGGCCCGCCCTGCATCTAATAGGGTTAAGAGGGGGGGGGGATGTTTTTTATGGACCCCCTTCTCCCTCATGTGTAGCCCAATTGGATTTCAGATTTTAACCCTCTCCGATATATGACGCGATTTTGAGCCTATTGGGGATACTTTAAAGCCTTTGTTACCATCAGGGGTATTTAGAAACCTTTAGTTTAGTTACTTCAACCTCTGCAGTTGTCTTTGAGTTAGCTGTGTTGAGCCTATTGGGGATACTTTAAAGCCTTTGTTACCATCAGGGGTATTTAGAAACCTTTAGTTTAGTTACTTCAACCTCTGCAGTTGTCTTTGAGTTAGCTGTGTTGAGCCTATTGGGGATACTTTAAAGCCTTTGTTACCATCAGGGGTATTTAGAAACCTTTAGTTTAGTTACTTCAACCTCTGCAGTTGTCTTTGAGTTAGCTGTGTTGAGCCTATTGGGGATACTTTAAAGCCTTTGTTACCATCAGGGGTATTTAGAAACCTTTAGTTTAGTTACTTCAACCTCTGCAGTTGTCTTTGAGTTAGCTGTGTTGAGCCTATTGGGGATACTTTAAAGCCTTTGTTACCATCAGGGGTATTTAGAAACCTTTAGTTTAGTTACTTCAACCTCTGCAGTTGTCTTTGAGTTAGCTGTGTTGAGCCTATTGGGGATACTTTAAAGCCTTTGTTACCATCAGGGGTATTTAGAAACCTTTAGTTTAGTTACTTCAACCTCTGCAGTTGTCTTTGAGTTAGCTGTGTTGAGCCTATTGGGGATACTTTAAAGCCTTTGTTACCATCAGGGGTATTTAGAAACCTTTAGTTTAGTTACTTCAACCTCTGCAGTTGTCTTTGAGTTAGCTGTGTTGAGCCTATTGGGGATACTTTAAAGCCTTTGTTACCATCAGGGGTATTTAGAAACCTTTAGTTTAGTTACTTCAACCTCTGCAGTTGTCTTTGAGTTAGCTGTGTTGAGCCTATTGGGGATACTTTAAAGCCTTTGTTACCATCAGGGGTATTTAGAAACCTTTAGTTTAGTTACTTCAACCTCTGCAGTTGTCTTTGAGTTAGCTGTGTTGAGCCTATTGGGGATACTTTAAAGCCTTTGTTACCATCAGGGGTATTTAGAAACCTTTAGTTTAGTTACTTCAACCTCTGCAGTTGTCTTTGAGTTAGCTGTGTTGAGCCTATTGGGGATACTTTAAAGCCTTTGTTACCATCAGGGGTATTTAGAAACCTTTAGTTTAGTTACTTCAACCTCTGCAGTTGTCTTTGAGTTAGCTGTGTTGAGCCTATTGGGGATACTTTAAAGCCTTTGTTACCATCAGGGGTATTTAGAAACCTTTAGTTTAGTTACTTCAACCTCTGCAGTTGTCTTTGAGTTAGCTGTGTTGAGCCTATTGGGGATACTTTAAAGCCTTTGTTACCATCAGGGGTATTTAGAAACCTTTAGTTTAGTTACTTCAACCTCTGCAGTTGTCTTTGAGTTAGCTGTGTTGAGCCTATTGGGGATACTTTAAAGCCTTTGTTACCATCAGGGGTATTTAGAAACCTTTAGTTTAGTTACTTCAACCTCTGCAGTTGTCTTTGAGTTAGCTGTGTTGAGCCTATTGGGGATACTTTAAAGCCTTTGTTACCATCAGGGGTATTTAGAAACCTTTAGTTTAGTTACTTCAACCTCTGCAGTTGTCTTTGAGTTAGCTGTGTTGAGCCTATTGGGGATACTTTAAAGCCTTTGTTACCATCAGGGGTATTTAGAAACCTTTAGTTTAGTTACTTCAACCTCTGCAGTTGTCTTTGAGTTAGCTGTGTTGAGCCTATTGGGGATACTTTAAAGCCTTTGTTACCATCAGGGGTATTTAGAAACCTTTAGTTTAGTTACTTCAACCTCTGCAGTTGTCTTTGAGTTAGCTGTGTTGAGCCTATTGGGGATACTTTAAAGCCTTTGTTACCATCAGGGGTATTTAGAAACCTTTAGTTTAGTTACTTCAACCTCTGCAGTTGTCTTTGAGTTAGCTGTGTTGAGCCTATTGGGGATACTTTAAAGCCTTTGTTACCATCAGGGGTATTTAGAAACCTTTAGTTTAGTTACTTCAACCTCTGCAGTTGTCTTTGAGTTAGCTGTGTTGAGCCTATTGGGGATACTTTAAAGCCTTTGTTACCATCAGGGGTATTTAGAAACCTTTAGTTTAGTTACTTCAACCTCTGCAGTTGTCTTTGAGTTAGCTGTGTTGAGCCTATTGGGGATACTTTAAAGCCTTTGTTACCATCAGGGGTATTTAGAAACCTTTAGTTTAGTTACTTCAACCTCTGCAGTTGTCTTTGAGTTAGCTGTGTTGAGCCTATTGGGGATACTTTAAAGCCTTTGTTACCATCAGGGGTATTTAGAAACCTTTAGTTTAGTTACTTCAACCTCTGCAGTTGTCTTTGAGTTAGCTGTGTTGAGCCTATTGGGGATACTTTAAAGCCTTTGTTACCATCAGGGGTATTTAGAAACCTTTAGTTTAGTTACTTCAACCTCTGCAGTTGTCTTTGAGTTAGCTGTGTTGAGCCTATTGGGGATACTTTAAAGCCTTTGTTACCATCAGGGGTATTTAGAAACCTTTAGTTTAGTTACTTCAACCTCTGCAGTTGTCTTTGAGTTAGCTGTGTTGAGCCTATTGGGGATACTTTAAAGCCTTTGTTACCATCAGGGGTATTTAGAAACCTTTAGTTTAGTTACTTCAACCTCTGCAGTTGTCTTTGAGTTAGCTGTGTTGAGCCTATTGGGGATACTTTAAAGCCTTTGTTACCATCAGGGGTATTTAGAAACCTTTAGTTTAGTTACTTCAACCTCTGCAGTTGTCTTTGAGTTAGCTGTGTTGAGCCTATTGGGGATACTTTAAAGCCTTTGTTACCATCAGGGGTATTTAGAAACCTTTAGTTTAGTTACTTCAACCTCTGCAGTTGTCTTTGAGTTAGCTGTGTTGAGCCTATTGGGGATACTTTAAAGCCTTTGTTACCATCAGGGGTATTTAGAAACCTTTAGTTTAGTTACTTCAACCTCTGCAGTTGTCTTTGAGTTAGCTGTGGGCAGAAAACTAATTTTGGAGAGGTAATTATAGAGAGTGAGAGAACTCTATTTCTTATTGCTAATCTGGCAAACTATGTGTCATAAATGCGTCAAAGGGTTAAGACGATCGATTATAAGACCTTTCGTCCCATTTTGTTATCAATAAGTATACTTTTCATGCCACTTAGGTGTCGATATATACACACACACACACACACACACACACACACACACACACACACACACACACACACTCACATACACACCCAGACAGACACACACACACAGTGGTCTAAGGCACACCACGTTAAACGCCCACACATGGTATCAAGTGTTCTGTTCCCCTAGAAACCGGCTATCCCAATAGAGAAGGCTTGTAGTGTGGTCCCTTCCTACTCAAGCTGCTCAAATATCAGCTCGTGTTAGCCTACATGTCGTTCCACCAGTGCATATGCCAATGTACTATGGATGGAACTCTGGCACCACATTGGTCACCAAATCCTGTGGCCTCTTAGTTAAGGTAAAATAAGCATTATATTGTACCAAGGTAAAGAAAACGGTAGATTTTCAGCACGAGGGTTGCAAATTAATAGAACAACAACAACAATTATATATATATATATATATATATATAGACAAATACTGACAGAGATATACAGGTACTATAACTATATAGATAGATAGATAGATAGTCAGATAGATAGGTAGAAGGATATAGGTAGCCCACAAGCCAACCTAAGCCTAGACCTACATCATAGAATTAATCCCACCACCACCACCACCACAAATCTGCTCACTGTTATTTCATCCAGTATTATGTCTTCGATAGATAGATAGATAGATAGGAAGGATATAGGTAGCCCACAAGCCAACCTAAGCCTAGACTTACACCATAGAATTAATCCCACCACCACCACCACAAATCTGCTCACTGTTATTTCAACCAGTATTATGTCTTAGGTAGATAAATAGATAGATAGATAGGAAGGATATAGGTAGCCCACAAGCCAACCTAAGCCTAGACCTACACCATAGAATTAATCCCACCACCACCACCACAAATCTGCTCACTGTTATTTCAACCAGTATTATGTCTTAGGTAGATAAATAGATAGATAGATAGATAGATAGATAGATAGGAAGGATATAGGTAGCCCACAAGCCAACCTAAGCCTAGACCTACACCATAGAATTAATCCCAACACCACCACCACAAATCTGTTCACTGTTATTTCATCCAGTATTATGTCTCTACCGTAGCCAGGCCCGCTCCAAACTTAGGGCTAGTCTAACCCTTTCTAGATCTATCTATCTATCTATCTATCTATCTATCTATTTATCTGTCTCTCTCTCTATCTATCTATCTAATAGTATCTACCCTTCCCTTTATAACTATCTCTACCATCGCTGCTATCTAAAACTATCACTACCCCCCCCCTTCTAGCTCTATCTACTATCTCTCTATCTATAACTATCTCTACCCCTCCTTTTTTATCTCTATCTATCTATCTCTCTATCTAAAACTATCTCTACCCTCCCTTTCTATCACTCCCCCCCCTCTTTATCTATCTATCTATCTCTCTATCTAAAACTATCTCTACCCCTCCCTTTCTATCTCTATCTACTATCTCTCTATCTCTCCTCGGTGATCTGAACTACTATCCCTTAAACCATGGCCTGGGATTGGGTCTTTTAGTTTTATCTTCCTTTTCGTGTGTTCTTTCAGCCCTTGTCTCTTTGATCTGTGTGTGTGTGTGTGGGGGGGGGGGGGGGGTACTGTGTGTTTGTTGGGGAAGGGTGGTGTGTGTGAGAGAGAGAGAGAGAGAGAGAGAGAGAGAGAGAGAGAGAGAGAGAGAGAGAGAGAGAGAGATAAAACAAAAACATCAATTCTATAAACAGTACCATAATGTTCGTTCATTGTCTTGTAATCCCATTTTGTTCATTAAATCCTAATGATGTTTACCAATCAGTGTTTTATTTATTTTTTATTTTATGTTTCAATCTAGTAATGATTTGTTTATGTGTGTGTGTGTGTGTGTGTGTGTGTGTGTGTGTGTGTGTATGTGTGTGTGTGTGTGTGTGTGTGTGTGTGTGTGTGTGTGTGTGTGTGTGTGTGTGTTGGTTCGTATGTATATGCATGACTGTGTGTGTATGTGTGCGTGTGTGTTTACCTCTAAGCTCGTCCCTGATGTGTGTGTGTGTGTGTGTGTGTAAACAAATATACTGGTAATATTTCTGTATATACTAACATTCACAATTTAATTATATTTTTGCATAATTTAATTGGATTCCATTCATATAAATGTATCATAATTTATACTAGATTTATCGTTCTACTGTATATATATTTTATATTCAATTTTCGTTTACATGCAATGACCTTCCCATATATTGATTTATATATTATTATTATTATTATTATTATTATTATTAGTAGTAGTAGTAGTAGTAGTAATCCACGATGATGAGTCTGAGTGCTTACGGTACCTTGGAATAGGAAGTGGCTGAATGACTACCAAGCTTTGATGAATATAGTGTGTGTACAATATTAAATATAAGGTAGTGGTGGTAGTGGTGGTGGTGGTGGTGGTGGAAGTGGTGATGGTAGTAGTACGGTAGTAACATGAAATGTATAGTAGTACGGTAGTAGTAGTAGTAATAATAGTAGTAGTAGTAGTAGTAGTAGTAGTAGTAGTAGTAATAGTACGGTAGTAGTAGTAATAGTAATAGTAGTAGTAGTAATAGTAGTAGTAGTAGTATTAGTAATAGTAGTAATAGTAGTACGGTAGTAGTAGTAATAGTAGTAGTAATAGTAGTAATAGTAGTACGGTAGTAATAGTAATAGTAGTAGTAGTAGTAGTAGTAGTAATTTATTCATTTTTCTATATTCCTTTGTAACGTGATGCTTCCCTAAACCCTTAAAGTTAGCTCTGGCAACCATTAGGAAATACTGGGTGTTGGGTGCCTAATGGTTAATGGAGCCTCTCTCTCTTTCCCTCTCTCTCACTCACTCACTCACTCTCTCACTCTCTCTCACTCTGAAAATTTCAACCAAAAAATGTACAAATTTATCTCGAAGGGGGATATTGATGTCAATTTATTAAACTTGATGGAGGTCTAAGGAGGAAACTCAAAAATTATTATATAAAGAAATAATCTATAGTTTATTTTAATTTCACCACAACATCAAACACCTCCAATGACATTAATGAAAGCATGTATGTGATTCACCAAATAGACCGAAAAATAAACTCTACCCCCCTTAAGAGATTGAAAAAGATGTAATGATGATGATGTTGATGGAATTATATCGATGTACATAGTTAATTTTAACCCTTTCACGCATATGACGCGATTTTGAGCCTATTGGGGATACTTTAAAGCCTTTGTTACCATCAGGGGTATTTAGAAACATTTACTTTAGTTACTTCAACCTCTGCAGTTGTCTTTGAGTTAGCTGTGTTGAGCCTATTGGGGATGCTTTAAAGCCTTTGTTACCATCAGGGGTATTTAGAAACATTTACTTTAGTTACTTCAACCTCTGCAGTTGTCTTTGAGTTAGCTGTGGGCAGAAAACTAATTTTGGAGAGATACCGGTAATTATAATAAGAGTGAGAGAACTCTATTTCTTATTGCTAATCTGGCAACCTCTGCGTCATAAATGCGTGAAAGGGTTAATACTACTAAAGGTTGGGGCTAGTACAATGGTTCCTCTTTAACACTCTCCCTGGTACCCTTAGCTAACTGCAAAATAATGTAGCAGTTTGTTGGCAATTTTTGTTTTCTAGTCCAATTTGCGCGGGCTTTTTTCCGGGTTTGCATACACATACGCGCGCAATTAGACGCAGGTACGTACATATATATACTGTACGTAAACATATATACACACACTTACATACATACACAAACACACACACACACACGATGAAGCACAGTCATATATAAACATACACATATACAGACAGACACACACACGCAAAACATTCACACACACACACACACACACAATGAGATACAAACACATATACTGTACACAGACACACACACACACACACACACACACACACACACACACACCTGTGGTTCCTGTGGTGAGTAGTTTCAGGCAGTAGTTGCTGCCCGTGGCCACGCTGATGCGCCGCCACTAGTATAACCCGTCTGCTCGTCTCTTCGCCATTTGGTCTATGATGCTGTTGCTGGCAGCGCAGAGGTGGTAATGTGGCAGCTTGGGTTGATCGGGTATTATCCGTAGGAATTTATCTAGTTGGTTCTTGAAACGTTCAAAGGTTATGTTCCGTTGAGTCACGCAGGTGTCTGGGCAGTGCATTGAAAAGGAGTGGCCCTCTTATAGCAAAAGCGTTTTCTTTGAGCGTCTTGATTCTTGTACTTGCTCTGGGGTATATCCTTTCAATATGGCAGAGCCGACCCCGTCGTTGGTGGATGCTAAACCGTATATTCAAGTTATTTACAGATTTTTCGGTCAATATTTTGTAGATGTATAATATAGCGTACCTTTCTCTACGCCTTTCTAGTGAGTAAAGGTCGAGTTCACGTAACCTTGCCCAGTAGTCTAAATGTCGGACGTCAGATATTCTATCGGTGAAAGATCGTTGTACTGTTTCAAGTGACTGCTTCTCTCCTGCTCGCCACGGACTCCACAGCTGACAACAATACTCTAGCAATGGTATCACGAGTGACTTGTATAACGTCAGCATAGGAAGCGTTTCACGTGTCCGGAAAGTGCGAAGGATCCAGCCAGCCTGGCTTCGTGCCTTCTTTACCACATTTTGTATATGTTGGGTAAAGTTTCCGTCACAACTGAGGGTAATTCCTAGGTCTCTTATATACTCCTTGGTGTCTATATGTGAACCGTCCGGTGCTGCACACACACACACACACACACACACACACACACACACACACACACACACACACACACACACACACACACACACACACACACACACACACACACACACACACACACACACAAAGAAACTTACACAATATATACACACAAGTTATATATTGGTATGCATTAGTATCAGACTTAGCTCGCTCTCGCTCTCTCTCTCTCTCTCTCTCTCTCTCTCACACACACACACTGTTTCTCTAAAATTTCACAGGCTTTGCCTTACTAATGTTCCTAAACACCCCTCCCTCTCTCTCTCTCTACTATAGTCCTCATCACACATACACACACACTCTCTTTCTCTCTCTATCTCTCTTTTCACACACACACGCACACACACACTCTCTCTTTTCACACACACACACACACACACACTCTTCACACACACACAGACAAACACACACACACCCTTCACACACACACACACACTCTTCACACACACACGCACACACACACACACACTCTCTCTTTTCACACACACACACACACACACTCTCTTCACACACACACAGACACCCTTCACACACACACACACACACACACACACACACACACAGACACACACAGTAAAATACGCGTTAAGCACAATACCCCCTGATTGCAGTTTCCCACCACGTACAGGCACGGGCAAAAGTTAGTCCCATACCTCCATGACAGATTCCGTTTAGAGGGGCAGTACTCGCTTTTTATGGACCCCCTTCTCCCTCATGTTTAGCATATTGTTTTTGAAATTTTATGATGGTCGTTCCGTTAGTTTGTCAATTTTAAGACCTTTCGCCCCCATTTCTTTGTCGATATCAAGACCTTTCGTGCCCTTTAGGTGTCGGAGCGAGAGCCTGTAATTTAGCGGAGACCTTTGGCCATAGAAAATGTAAAATAATCTTGAAGGAGGGTCTTGCGGAGAGAGAGAGAGAGAGAGAGAGAGAGAGAGAGAGAGAGAGAGAGAGAGAGGGGGGGGGGGGTAAAGCTTGATGGAGGTCCAGGGAGGAAACAAAAACAAAAAACTACCCCACATAGACGATTAACTAAATACGTCCCTCCCCCCACTATAAAGCCCCAACCAACCATAGCCTGTGATTGGTGATGCCCATAGTAACTCGATCTATGTTAAGGGGGGTGACCTGTTTTGGTTCTGTCCTTTTCTATATTTCTCTGGCTTGTATCCATTTGGCCCCATTCAGCCTACTGTTTTAAGAAGTTTATCCCCATCCAGGTGTCAATTTCTTACTGGTGAGCGGTAGCGAGCGAGCATATCTTTCAATTTTTGTTTGACAGCAGGCTAAATTTGTAAATTTTTCGATAGAAAAATGTCTCCGGCGAAGCCGGATTTCTTCATATAATGCTGGCTCGCTGTCGCTCGCCAGGAAGAAATCGACACCTAGATGGGGATAAACATCTTAAAATAGTTGGCTGAATGGGGCCGAATGGATACAAGCCAGAGAAAGAGAGAAAAGGACAGAAATAACAAAAAGCAGGCCGGTATCACTCAGCGCTTTCTCACCTAACATTTATCCTTAACACTGGTCTGGCAGCTTATGAGGTCAAAATTTAGAATATTTCGGTCACCTAAATTCATCAATCAACAGTCTAGTTTCCAATACCAGTGCAAAATATTCCAGAAATGTTGCCAGAAAAATGTTGAGAGTAAGAGAGTAAGTGTGTGTGTGTGTGTGTGTGTGTGTGTGTGTGTGTGTGTGTGTGTGTGTGTGTGTGTGAGTGTGCCTGTGTATGTAAGGGTGCGTGCGCGTGTGTGTGTGAGCAAGAGTGTGTGTTCCAAGTAATTCGCTCAGAAAAAGTTTGTTGAAAAGATTACCCCACTAACTAACAAACTCCCAGTGCGCAGGCGTAGACCTCTTATTAAAAAAAAATATATATATATTTTTTTTTTAAAGTGAGCCCACCTCGCTTCTATTCTTTTTCTCGTCTAAATGTAGCTACAATCAAACGAAAAAGACGTGACCGGTACAGAAGGGGTTAACCCTCTCCGACATATGACGCGATTTTGAGCCTATTGGGGATACTTTTAAAGCCTTTGTTACCATCAGGGGTATTTACAAACCTTTAGTTTAGTTACTTCAACCTCTGCAGTTGTCTTTGAGTTAGCTGTGGGCAGAAAACTAATTTTGAAGAGGTAATTATAAGAGTGAGAGAACTCTATTTCTTATTGCTAATCTGGCAACCTCTGCGTCATATGTGCGTGAAAGAGTTAAGTCCATATAGCCAAACGCTTCTGAATGACTCACACGTATTTTTTCAGGTGTTACGCAGGTGACTAACGCTAATGAATTCTGTTTTATGACTCTATAATAAATCCGGCTGGAATATAAATCATGTCTAACTAATGTATAAGGTCTAAGACATATAATTATTATTTTTTTTTCTCCACCAACCAACTTCACCTCTAGACTCAATTAATGATGTCTAACTTCTATCTATCTATCTATTGCCGGACGCCTTACTCCCCTTACGAGGGTGGCCATACACAGAATGCCCCCAAGCGGACCTATTCCCTGTGAGAGGGACAACCCGAGCCAGTTTAGTGAAGGACTTACAGGATTGACCACTCAATTTAGGATCCGTCCGACTCCGAGGCCCTCTGTGTATCTAGTTAGCACTATTTTTCTACAGTGGTGTTCGGCTAATCCATCCACTAACCTGCCTTACCCTTGGGTAAGCAGTACAGATTTGTATCAGGTTTACTCCCCTAGACAGGTTGCCAACCAAGGCTGACGAGTCCCATCCACCCGGATTTGTATAAGGTTGTCTCCCCTAGATGAGTTGCCGACCAAGGCTAACGAGTCCCATCCACCCGCATGTCTAACTTCTGTGTGATATATATGGGCTTAAGGGGAGATTTCCACCTGGAGGATTTTTTTCTGAACCTCTTTCTCCCTCATGTTTAGTCCCATTGCTTTTGAGATTTTAAGACGTTCGCCCTAGTAGTTTTGACATTTTAAGACATTTTCCCCCATTTCTGTCAATTTTAAGACCTTTCGTGCCATTAAGGTGTCGATTTTTTCCTGGCGAGCGATAGCGAGCCTGTAATTTAAGAGCAACCGGCCTCCGGCTGGGACATTTTTCTACCGAAAAATGTACAAATTTATCTTGAAAGGGGGTCTAGGGGGTGTAATTTTAAGCTTGATGAAAACGTAGGGAACAAACTAAACACCTCCCCTTAACTCATAAAGGGCTAGAGCAAATGGGCGTATAAAGGGCTAGAGCAAATGGGCGTATAAAGGGCTAGAGCAAATGGGCGTATAAAGGGCTAGAGCAAATGGGCGTATAAAGGGCTAGAGCAAATGGGCGTATAAAGGGCTAGAGCAAATGGGCGTCTAAAGGGCTAGAGCAAATGGGCGTATAAAGGGCTAGAGCAAATGGGCGTATAAAGGGCTAGAGCAAATGGGCGTATAAAGGGCTAGAGCAAATGGGCGTATAAAGGGCTAGAGCAAATGGGCGTATAAAGGGCTAGAGCAAATGGGCGTATAAAGGGCTAGAGTAAATGGGCGTATAAACAAATATTATGTCATCTCGATGAAGGGGGCTTAATGGGGGGATGGGTAGTTTTTCTGGTCCCCCCCACCCTTTTTCCTTCGTGTTTAGCCCCATTGGTTTGGAGATTTTAAGACGTTCA
>CM064505.1:150057-165057 GCA_032716605.1 Paralithodes platypus | reverse complement strand
GTTGTAGGTACGTTGAAAGCAGTAACAAGGAATAGGGTGGTCAGGTGCGAGAGAGGGTGCAACAGGGGAAGAGGGTTGTAGGTACGTTGAAAGCAGTAACAAGGAATAGGGTGGTCAGGTGCGGGAGAGGGTGCAACAGGGGAAGAGGGTTGTAGGTACGTTGAAAGCAGTAACAAGGAATAGGGTGGTCAGGTGCGAGAGAGGGTGCAACAGGGAAGAGGGTTGTTGGTAGGTTGAAAGCAGTAACAAGGAATAGGGTGGTCAGGTGCGGGAGAGGGTGCAACAGGGGAAGAGGGTTGTAGGTACGTTCAAAGCAGTAACAAGGAATAGGGTGGTCAGTATGGAAGTGAAGAATTCCTAGCATGACAGTGTGGTAATCCCGACATTGATGTATGGGAGTGAAGCATGGACGGTGTTGGAGAGACACAAACCAAGAGTGAGAGGGGTGGAAATGAGTTACTTGTAAAAATAATGCTAAGAAAATAACACACATGCACACACACACACCCACACACTCACTCTCTCTCACACACTCTCTCTCAGGTTACAGGGATGACATGTGACAAGAAGGGAGGGCCGGGCCTAGGATAAAAGGGAGAGGGGAGAAAGGGGGGGTATAGAAAGCAGGTGACAGTGGGGAGGGAGGAGGGGGATTGTATGTGTGTATAGGAGGGGGTGAGGGGGAGGGATTGTGTGTATATGTAAAGGAGGGAGGGGGAGAGGGAGGGAGGGAGAGAGAGAGAGAGTGTGTGTCTGTGTGTGTGTGTGTGTGAGAGAGTGAGTGAGAGGCAGAAAGTACATGACTATTTAACGCAATATAGAGAAGTGTGAAGAGAGAGAGAGAGAGAGAGAGAGAAAAAAGGAGGGAGAGGGAGGGGGTGAAGGGAATTATGGGGGAGGGGTAAGGTGATAGGGGTAAGTGAGATAAAAGGTTTAGGAGGGGGGGAGGGAGGGAGGGAGCTAAGGGTATATTCTACACACACACATACACACAGCCCGTAGCATAATAGGTAGAGCTCTCGTCTCACACACGAGGGGTCGGGGGTTCAATCCCCGGCCGGGCGGAGACAAATTGGGCTTGTCTCCTTTCATGTGTTAGCCTCAGTTCACCTAGCTGTAAATAGGTACCTGGAATAAGTGGACGACGTTGTGACGTCCCATCTGGGGTTGGCAAAAATGGTACAAGGCGAGATGGGTATCATATGGTTCACCTAAGCTGATGGCTACCTAAGCCTTCGGGCGAGACGGTACCGTCTATAGTGAGAATGGTACCATACAGATCCACCCTAAGCCTTCGTTTCCGATGTCGCCAATTGGCTAAATACAGACTACACACACATCCACAGCCATTCCAACAGTACATAAAACACTTAACATGCATTTCACGCAATACATTCCCAGTTAAGGAGGCGCGATAATAATGAGCTTAGCTCGCATTGCGTGGATTCCCCTTGACGAACAAGTAACTGAGTAACACTCACTCACTCTCACTCTCTCCCCACTCTTTCTCTCTCTCTCGGGTTAGCTATCTCTACTAGAATTAAGTCCTGATCACCTCGCTGGGATCGTAAGGTCTGTGTGGTCAGTGTATCTATGTAAATCTCTCTCTCTCACATAAAACCAATCTAGCTATCTACATATCTATCTCTCGCATTCAACCAAACTATCTATCTATTTACCTATCTATATCTCTCCTAATCAATCTACCTATCTATCAATCTCTCTCTCTCTCTCTCTCTCTCTCTCTCAGCAACACAAGTCTTTTCTTATTGACAGAACGAATGCCATTTTCTGTCAAGAGTGTGTGTGTGTGTGTGTGTGTAAGAGTGAGTGTGTGTGTGTTATTTACAATTGCATATCCATTTATGTACACACACCCATACCATTTTGATTTCACTCTCACTCACTCATACACACACATACACAGATAGACACACAAACAGACACACACATACTCTCTTGCTTACACACACATACAACACACCGACAGCCTCTCTTGCACACACAATACATACAAAACACACATACACATTTAATTGAAACACACACCACACACCACACATACAGCATACAAGCAACACACACACACACACGTACACCCCTTCACACACACCAGGGGTCCGTATAGTACAATGTAGGTTATAACAAGCATCCTTATTAACACTTGTCACTGCTCTATACACCGTACATCTACATATCCACCATGTGTAGGATTATGTAAATGCACGTGTACGTACAGCGTGGTGTACGTACAGATGCTTTCCCAAATTAACATATTGCGTACGGCGAGTAGGTCCGACAACCCTTTTTTTTTTTTTATTCGAAACTAATTTGTTAGATGTCGGCGAATGTTCTTTGGCGGTCCCTGATGCATCGGTTGTAGTCAGGCAAAATTTTGGAATTTTCAAAACTCTCTCCAAATGTCGGTTACAGGTCCGATTGTCTCCGACAGGTTTTCGACATTCGGATGTTTGAGACCAAAGTGGTCGGGGCCGACAGTTCGGCGATTCCTTCTGAACATGTCTGAAAGGTCGGTGACCCTTAGTCGAAGGGTTTCCGACAAGAGATGAACGGGTGGGCCATCTCCCTGAAAGACAGCCTTCAGTGTCCTTAATGACAGATCATCTACATGTCGACGATCGCTTGTACAGTTGGTCAAAGTTACAGCTGACTCACCCTCGCTCTGGGGCTCGCAGAATTATCTGGCAATACTGGTGTAGGAAGGAGGTGTGTCTTACAAAGATTGGGATTGGTAGATCTGATTTCGGCTATATCATTGTTAGAAGATATACTAAACAAGGGAAAAGTAAGCCTATCTCAAATAAAAATGCATACATCACTATGTATGATCCCGAATATTCACCCAAAGTTCGTAGATTTGCTTAAATATTAAAGTTATTATATCCACTGATTGGCAACTACATCAGTATTGCCAACTAATTCTGCGAGCCCCAGAGCGAGGGTGGGTCAGCTGAAACTTTGACCAACTGTACATCGACAGACTCCATCGGTTCTCTGGATAATACATGATCGTGTGAACTGCCCTTAACGGTCAATTCAGTCCCAACAAGTGCCCCAATTTGACACCTAGGCTACGAGACCAATACATATCGCATGACGGCAGAGAGGGTTATTGCATGATACTGTTAGCGGAGATTGTATTGTCCACGCTGTTAGTCTGTCGCCGACATCATTGATTGGCTCTCCACACACACACACTTACATATATACAGTATATATATTTATAGACACACACACACGTATATATATATATATATATATATATATATATATATTCCGCTTCTTGTGTTCATTTGTTATTTTATCTGAATATTGGTATGGGTGGTTCAGTATTTAAGATGTGTCTTGAAGATGGGAACCAATTATTTTTGCTTATTTGAATCCCCTGTAACCATTCCCAAGTCGGGTCATTTATATCATCATAAATTATTTTCTCCAGATTTTTAATTGCTCTCAAATAACTTTATGTTAATAGGTTTAACGTTTGCCTCAATGTGCATTTCTTCAGATGTATATATATGTAAAGCTACACACACACACACACACACACACATTGTGTGCAATTGTACTTGCAACAAAAGAAGAATTAATAGAGAATTTGAATGTTGGTGATGAATTCAGTAACAGCGACCATCGTACGATAACTTTCACTTTAAACTTTACTAGTAACGAACTAAATAGTAGCATCGAAAAAGTTCCTAATTTCAAGAAAGCAAACTTTCATAAACTTAGAGCTATGTTTAAAGAAACTGACTGGAGCTTTTTAATTAACAATAACGACATAAATACATCTTGGAAGTTATTCGAAACCACTTACCTAAAAGCAGTGCAAGACTGCATACCATCGAAAATACGGCGTCCAGGCCATAATAATAAGCCCAAATGGTGGAATAAAGATATTTCAAACTGCCTGCTTGCTAAAAAATTTGCTAATGATAGATTAAAATCCTCACAAAATGACGAAGAACGGGTGAAATTTGTAGAGCTACGACGCAAAGCCAAAAAGTTAATTAAGCAAAGTAAAAAGACCCTAGAGTTACATATTGCGAATCAAAGTAAAACAAACCCGAAAGAATTCTATAGTTATATCAGAAAGAAAAAAGTAGTTACTTCAACTGTTGGACCGTTAGTCGATGAAAATGGAGAATACACCAAAGACGAAGTACAAATGAGTAATGCCCTCAATACCTTCTTTGCATCAGTTTTTACAACAGAAGACCTCAGTGATATCCCTACACCATCGCCGATTCAGATTGATAATTCAGATGTGCTAAGCAATATCACCGTTACAGAGAGAGAAGTATTGAATTGTTTAGATAAACTAAACAACGCCTGGACCTGATACAATCTCGCCTAGAGCTCTAAAGGAAGCTAAGGATGAGCTCTCCAAACCACTGACATTACTATTCAATAAATCCTTGCAGTCTGGAACTATGCCTGATCAGTGGAAGATAGCCAACGTAACACCGATATTCAAAAAAGGCAGCAAATCCCTACCCAGTAACTATCGTCCAATTAGCTTAACCTCAGTTGTATGTAAAATGCTAGAAACGGTCATAAGAGACAGACTCTTAAATCACTTAGAGGAAAATAACATACTTAAAGATACTCAACACGGCTTTCGTAAAAAACGTTCCTGTTTAACAAACCTCTTAGACTTCTTCCACGATATCCTCAACCTCTACGATGAGAGTAAAGCTGTAGATATTATATACCTTGATTTTCAAAAGGCCTTTGACAAAGTTCCCCACAAACGTTTACTGATAAAACTAAAAGCGCATGGAATACAAGACGGTGTGTTGAAATGGATAGAAAATTGGCTCAGCGACAGAAAGCAAAGAGTAGTCATAAACGGTAAGGCATCTAAATGGACCAATGTAAGTAGCGGGGTACCCCAGGGATCGGTACTAGGACCAATTCTCTTTCTAATTTACATCAACGACATAGATGAGGGTCTCACCTGTACAATCTCAAAATTTGCTGACGATACAAAAATTGCAAATAGCGTACTCTCAAAAGAACAAGTTGACGATATGCAACACAATCTAGATAAATTGTCACATTGGGCCCAAATTTGGCAAATGAGTTTCAATGCGGATAAATGTAAAGTACTACATATCGGATACCTAAATGAGAAAGCAAACTATTCGATGAATGGCACTCAGCTTAAGAATGTAAACAGAGAAACCGATCTGGGAGTAACAATATCGAGTAACCTAAAACCGAGTCAACAATGTTCAGAAGTTGTTAAGAAGGCAAACAAAATAATTGGCTTTATAGGCATGTCATTTGAGCATAAATCCAAAGACGTTATCCTAACCCTTTACAAATCCTTAGTCCGCCCTCTTCTGGAATACTGCGTTCAATGCTGGTGCCCTTATTACCAAAAAGACATAAACAAGCTAGAACGAGTTCAACGTAGAGTTACCAAAATGATACCTAGCCTAAAGAACAAACCATACGAAGAGCTTCTTAGAGAATTAAATCTATTTCCTTTAACCCAGCGCAGATTAAGAGGTGACTTAATTCAAGTGTTCAAAATCATCAGAGGCATCGACAATATGAACTGTAGTAAGTACTTTCACTATCGACCAATCTAATTACACGCGGGGAAACGGTTGCAAAATTATTGGTAAATCTTTTAACTCACACGAATCTAAGAATTTCTTCTTCAATCGAGTTGTCAACTTGTGGAATGGGCTTCCCCGAGACGTTATAGACTGCAGCAGCACCGTTGATTCATTTAAACTCCGCCTAGACAAATATCTCGCATCAAACCCGCGACTGACTGCGTTTGTAAATGAATAACTTTATTTTATCCTCCCCTCAGTTACTAACCCATATGTCCCCACTAACTTCCTAGCACTGCCACGGACATTAGTTCCAGGGCAGTAGTTCCCTTTCCAATGTTCCCTTACCCACTCTAAACCACTGTTTGGACACTTGATCCTCAGTGTTTTGGAGGACAAGCAGCCTAGAAGGGTCACTAGACCTGCTGTTGCTTGATTTCCTTTGTACTCCTTTGTACTCCTTTGTACTTTGTACACACACACCCATTTGCACATAAGTACACGTTATTGCATGACCTTCGATATATAACTGATCGACTCTTGCTAACCTCCCTCCCTCTCTCTCTCTCACACGCTCATTTTCACTCCCTCCCTCTCCCTCTCTCTACCCCCCACTCTCTCTCTCTCTCTCTCACACGCTCATTTTCACTCCTTCTCTCACTCTCTCTCTCTCTCTCTCATTACTGATACGGCTAAACATGAGTTAGATATAATCAGTGGGAGCGTATAAGAACTTAAAATGCCCGTTTTCTTGTGGGTTCTGATTATCTCAACAATTAAAGGGGATTACTGAGAGAGAGAGAGAGAGAGAGAGAGAGAGAGAGAGAGAGAGAGAGAGAGAGAGAGAAAAGCCACTACCTCCCCTAGCTATCTATCTATCTATGTATTTATCTATCTATCTATCTATCTATCTATCTATCTATCTATCCATCCATCTATCTAACCTCTATACTCCGTCTACCATTGATGGGATAGTCTATTATTCTGTCAATCAGCGAGGAAGTCTGTCTGTCTGTATGTCTTCTTCAATTACTGAATAAGGCACATTATGGGGGGGGGGGAGCTAAATTATTCATACACACACACACACACACACAACTGCACATATATTCATGACTCAAGAAAAGTTACATGAAATAATATATACCGGTATATATATATATATATATATATATATATATATATATATATATATATATACCGGTATATATATACTGTATATATATATATATATATGATAGTCAGAATAATATGTAAAAGGCGTATATGTATACTGAAAAGGTTAAGATAATATAAGTTAGCTATAAGGATCTCAAATCAGCAGGAAATCGTCTAATGATAGCCACTGGTTGACTGGTTATAATGATAGCCACTGGTTGACTGGTTATAATGATAGCCACTGGTTGACTGGTTATAATGATAGCCACTGGTTGACTGGTTATAATGATAGCCACTGGTTGACTGGTTATAATGATAGCCACTGGTTGACTGGTTATAATGATAGCCACTGGTTGACTGGTTATAATGATAGCCACTGGTTGACTGGTTATAATGATAGCCACTGGTTGACTGGTTATAATGATAGCCACTGGTTGACTGGTTATAATGATAGCCACTGGTTGACTGGTTATAATGATAGCCACTGGTTGACTGGTTATAATGATAGCCACTGGTTGACTGGTTATAATGATAGCCACTGGTTGACTGGTTATAATGATAGCCACTGGTTGACTGGTTATAATGATAGCCACTGGTTGACTGGTTATAATGATAGCCACTGGTTGACTGGTTATAATGATAGCCACTGGTTGACTGGTTATAATGATAGCCACTGGTTGACTGGTTATAATGATAGCCACTGGTTGACTGGTTTATAATGATAGCCACTGGTTGACTGGTTATAATGATAGCCACTGGTTGACTGGTTATAATGATAGCCACTGGTTGACTGGTTATAATGATAGCCACTGGTTGACTGGTTATAATGATAGCCACTGGTTGACTGGTTATAATGATAGCCACTGGTTGACTGGTTATAATGATAGCCACTGGTTGACTGGTTATAATGATAGCCACTGGTTTGACTGGTTATAATGGTAGCGACTGGTTGACTGGTTATAATGATAGCCACTGGTTGACAGCTTATAATGATAGCCACTGGTTGACTGGTTTATAATGATAGCCACTGGTTGACTGGTTATAATGATAGCCACTGGTTGACTGGTTATAATGATAGCCACTGGTTGACTGGTTATAATGATAGCCACTGGTTGACTGGTTATAATGATAGCCACTGGTTGACTGGTTATAATGATAGCCACTGGTTGACTGGTTATAATGATAGCCACTGGTTGACTGGTTATAATGATAGCCACTGGTTGACTGGTTATAATGATAGCCACTGGTTGACTGGTTATAATGATAGCCACTGGTTGACTGGTTATAATGATAGCCACTGGTTGACTGGTTATAATGATAGCCACTGGTTGACTGGTTATAATGATAGCCACTGGTTGACTGGTTATAATGATAGCCACTGGTTGACTGGTTATAATGATAGCCACTGGTTGACTGGTTATAATGATAGCCACTGGTTGACTGGTTATAAGGAAGTTGGAGCCATACCAGTAAACATCGAAGGAGGGGGGGGGGAGTTCTGTTTCAAATTTTAATAGAGGTCTAGGGAGAAAACTAAAACTCTCCCTCTAATAATAATAATTGTATACTGAAAAGGTTAAGAGATAAGTTAGGTACCGGTATATCCGTGCAGCTGGCCAGTCCCTTGCCTGCCTACTGTAACTATGAAGCCAAATTGACTGACTGGTTGACTGGTTAACTGACTGACAGCATCGACAATCAAAGCTAGGGGCTAAATTGACTGAGGAATAATAGGTAATTGGGGGAGGAGAGGGGGGGGGGGGGGGGGGGTGGGGTGGGGGGGGGGGTGAGGAGAGGGGGGGGGGAAGAGAGTGGGAAGTTGGGGGAGGATGGGTAGGAAGAAAAGGTTGGAGGAGGAGGTTTAGAAGGATTTGGTGGAAGGGGGTGGTGATGGGGGAAGAGGAGGAGGAGGAGGTTTAGAAGGATTTGGTGGGAGGGGGTGGTGATGGGGGAAGAGGAGGAAGAGGAAATGGTGGGAGGGGGTGGTGATGGAGGAGGGGAATAGAGAGGAAGTTTGGAAGAGGAGGGGGGAGGAGAAGGAAAATGGTGGAAGGGGTGTGGTGATGGAGGAGGAGGAGGGTTAGAAGGATTTGGTGGGAGGGGGTGTGATTGGAGGAGGGAATAGAGAGGGAAGTTTGGAAGAGGAGGGGTAGGAGGAGGAGGAGGAAGAGGAAATGGTGGGAGGGGGTGGTGATGGAGGAGGGGAATAGAGAGGGAAGTTGGAAGAGGAGGGGTAGGAAATGGTGAGAGGGGGTGGTGATGGAGGAGGAGGAGGGTTAGAAGGATTTCGTGGGAGGGGGTGGTGATGGAGGAGGGGAATAGAGAGGGAAGTTGGAAGAGGAGGGGTAGGAAATGGTGAGAGGGGGTGGTGATGGAGGAAGAGGAAGAGGGGGGGGGATAGGAAGAGTTATAAGGAGGAGGAGGAGGAAGAAGGAAGGGGGTGGAGAGGAGGAGGGGATGGAAGGAGGAATAGTGGAATACAAAGGACTTACAAACTGCAACAAACCCATTGGTCCTTACGGGGCAATTTGGATATCTACACTGCTAACCTACTAACTACTAGGTAAAGAAAAGAAGAAAAGGATAGTAAAGCAGAAGGCTTCTCCCCACCCAATAAGAGTTGGTGTTATTCTGAAAGAAATTGTGTTAAGGGGAGATTTCCACTTGAGGGATTTTTTTCTTGACTCCTTTCTCCCTCATGTTTAGCCCCATTGCTTTTCTGATTTTAAGACGTTCGCCCCATTATTTTGACGTTTTTAAGAACTTTCGACCCATTTCTGTCAATTTTAAGACCTTTCGTGCCATTTAGGTGTCGATTTTATCCTGGCGAGGGATAGCGAGCCTGTAATATAAGAGGCGGGACATTTGTCTACCGAAAAATGTACAAATTTATCTTGAAAGGGGGTCAAGGGGGTGAAATTTTAAGATTGCTGAAGGAGTAGGAAACAAACTAGAAACCTCCCCTTAATCGATGGTTAGTGGCCAAGTATTTATTATTTATTATTACACACTCACACTCTCTCTCTCTCTCGCTCTTCTTTTCTATCCTTTCCTTCAACTTTCCTTTTCTATCGGATATGCCATCTCTACTAGAATTAAGTCCTGACCACCTCGTTTGGATCGTAAGGTCTGTGTGGCCAGTGTATATATTATGTAAAATCTATGTATGTAAATCTCTATCTTTCTCTCTCTCTCTCTCTCTCTCTCTCTCTCTCTCTCTCTCTCTCTCTCTCTCTCTCTCTCTCTCTCTCTCACACTAATAAAGCGTAAACAATATAGGCCTAACCTAGACAGTATATGTACAGTAGATATCTTCGTTATCGGCCATTATCAGGTGTGAACTAGATTGGAGAGACTTACTTTGATAAACAGGTAGGTACTGGAGAGTCTGAGATAGTGGGAGAGATAGCATAGTAGGTAAAAAGTTAGGTGGATAGATAGATGAAGATAGATAGATATAGATAGATTTATAGATACAAATAAATAGCTATAGATAGATAGATAAGTAGACAGATCGAAAGATAAACAGATAGATAGTGAGAGATTATGGTAGCTAGAGATAGATAGATAGATAGATAGTGAGATATTATGGTAGGTAAATATATATAGATAGATAGATAGTGAGATATTATGGTAGGTAAATATATATAGATATAGATAGATAGATAGATAGATAGAGATATTATGGTAGGTAAATATATGTAGATAGATAGATAGAGATATTATGGTAGGTAAATATATGTAGATAGATAGATAGATAGATATATAGATCGATAGATAGATATATTATGGTAGGTAAATATATATAGATAGATAGATAGATAGATAGATAGATATATAGATAGAGATATTATGGTAGGTAAATATATGGAGATAGATAGATAGATAGATTGATAGATAGAGATATTATGGTAGGTAAATATATGTAGATAGATAGATAGATAGATATATAGATAGATACATCGATAGATAGATATATTATGGTAGGTAAATATATGTAGATAGATAGATAGATATATAGCTAGATAGATAGATAGTGAGATATTATGGTAGGTAAATATATATATAGATAGATAGATAGATAGATATATATATAGATAGATAGAGATATTATGGTAGGTAAATATATATAGATAGATATATAGATAGATAGATAGATAGAGATATTATGGTAGGTAAATATAATATGTAGATAGATAGCTAGATAGCTAGATAGTGAGATATTATGGTAGGTAAATATATATATATAGATAGATAGATAGTGAGATATAATGGTAGGTAAATATATATAGATAGATATATAGATAGATAGATAGAGGATAGTGAGATATTATGGTAGGTAAATATATATAGATAGATAGATAAAGGATAGTGAGATATTATGGTAGGTAAATTAGTATATAGATATATAGATAGATAGCTACTGAGATATTATGGTAGGTAGATAGATAAATAGATAGATTGATAGAAAGACAAATAAATAGGTATAGATAGATAGATAGATAAACAGATAGTGAGAGATTATGGTAGCTAGAGATTATGGTAGCTAGATAGACAGATAGATAGACAGATAGATAGATAGATAGGTTGATTGTTAGAGATAATGTAGATAAGGAAAAAGAGATACTTCGAAGATAGACAAATTAACATAAACATAAAACAATAACAAATTATTACAAAATGTAGGACAGTTAAATAATCCAAGTGGTGTATGAGAGAGAGAGAGAGAGAGAGAGAGAGAGAGTCAGTATCGAATGTCTAAATCCTTTGTTGCATTAAAATTAGTTTGATTCAGGTCTTGGGTTTGATATTGTCTCTCTCTCTCTCTCTCTCTCTCTCTTTATCTCCATTTGCTAATAAACCTTCCACTTCAGACACTCGTATGTGTTCTTTTGTTATATCCATTATCACAACACTTCACACACACACACACACACACACACACACACACACACACACACAATCACAATACCCCCACCCCACCCTACCCTCACACACACACACACACACACACACACACAATCTGTGGGGATATTGTAGGCACCAATCGATCAGGGCTAGACCCAGGTGAGGTTATAGGCATGTGATAAAGAGTCGCTGGAACTCCTGTTTCATTTGCTTGGCCTCTCTTACTGATTTTCTTTGTGCCTCATTTACACTGAGAGCAATCCAGCTAGCTCTCACAAACACCTCCTCCTCCTATCCACTTCACTACACTAAACATGCACACCACACTTCATTCCTCCACACCAAATTAAAAAAAAAAAAAAAAAACATGAATTCTAGCCCAGCCTCGGAGTCCTCAGGGGGGGGGGGGGGGGACCATAAATGCCCCCTCACCCGACCGACCATCCCCTGACGACCCCACACAATTACCTGGACCTCGGCCTGTTACTCTTTCTATTAATTTCTGCAACATTCGCGGACTTTCCTCTAACTTTCATTCTGTTGAGCACCATCTCTCCTCCTACAAACCTGATCTTCTCTTCCTCACCGAAACTCAGGTGTCTGTAGCAACATCCAGCAACCCCTTCTCTGTATCCTCCTACTTTCTCTATCCTAGTTTCAAAGCCAAAGGCGGATGTTGTGCATATGTGCACAACAAACTCACTTGCTCTCGTGTTCCCGATTTCGACTCCTCTGAATTCTCAACTTTATGGCTCAAACTTTCCTGTCATTCTCTTACTAAATATTTCTGTGCTGTCTATCTTTCCCCTAACTCTACCAACTTTCCCAAATTCTTTGACTATCTAAACTCTACAGTGGAACACATTCTATCCATTCTCCTTTCTCAGAAATCTCCATCTTAGGAGATTTCAACGTTCACCACCGCCAATGGCTCTCCTCTCACACTACTGATCCACCTGGTGAACAAGCCTACGTCTTTTCTATCCTAAATGACCTAGAGCAGTTAGTTCAGCAACCCACCCGTATGCCGGATCGCATCGGAGATCGGCCCAACATTCTTGACCTGTTTCTAACTTCTAACCCTACTTTTTATACTGTCGATCTTTTCTCTCCTTTGGGCTCCTCCGACCAACTTATCTCTGTCACCTGTCCTATCTCTCCAGTACAGCCACCCGATCCCCTAGCCGGCGGCGCTTGTGGCACTTTGGCGCTGCCGA
Source organism: Paralithodes platypus (assembly GCA_032716605.1). Lineage (NCBI taxonomy): Eukaryota > Metazoa > Arthropoda > Malacostraca > Decapoda > Lithodidae > Paralithodes > Paralithodes platypus. The sequence goes on along the minus strand of CM064505.1, from coordinate 152,183 downwards.
CTGGGAGGCTCTTCGGCAGTACTTCTTTGATTTCCCATGGAATGATTTCTGCTTCCATGGCCGAGGACCCTCGGAGAGTGCTGAACACATTACCGAGGTAATCCTATCGGGCATGGAAGCATACATTCCATTCTCTTTCTCTCAGACTAATGCTAAAAAATCTTGGTTTACTCACGCCTGTTCTACTGCTGTCCGCAATAAGGAGGAAGCATTCAAACGGTACCGACGCCTTAAAACTCAAGACTCTCATTCTTCATATGTTTCTGCCCGGAATCAAGCCAAATCTGTTCTTCGACTTGCCAAACACTCTTTCATCAATAATAAATGCACTGAACTATCCAACTCTAGCTCTTCCCAAGCTTTTAGGCATCTAGCCAAAAACCTCTCCAACAATTTCTCTTCCTCGTCTTTCCCTCCCCTTTCCCACTCTGATGGCACAACCATCACTTCTTCCTCTGACAAAGCTAAACTCTTCGCTCAAACTTTTGCTAGAAACTCCACCTTGGATGATTCCGGTGCTATTCCTCCCTCTCCGCCCTCCTCTCTCTTACTTATGCCTAATATCCTAATCTCTTCTAAAGATGTACTTTCTACCCTCTCTGGGCTTAACACTAATAAGGCGTATGGTCTGGACGGTGTTCCTCCTGTTGTTCTCAAAAACTGTGCTTCCGTGCTGACTCCCTGCCTAGGCAAACACTTTCGTCTCTGTCTATCCTCTAACGTCTTCCCTTCATGCTGGAAGTTTGCTCACATTCAACCTGTCCCAAAGAAGGGTGATCGCTCTCAACCCTCCAACTATCGTCCAATTGCTCTTATTTCTTGTCTTTCTAAAGTTTTTGAAACTATTCTTGCTTCCAAATTTCTTAAGCATTTCTCTTCTCATAATCTGCTCTCAGATCGCCAGTATGGCTTCCTTAAGGGTCGCTCTACGGGTGATCTTCTTTCATATCTTACTAACTCTTGGTCATCCTCCTTTCGGGACTTCGGTGAGACTTTTTCTATTGCAGTAGACATATCGAAAGCCTTTGATAGAGTCTGGCATAAATCTTTAATTTCTAAACTACCCTCCTTCGGTTTCTATCCCTCCATCTGTGCCTTTGTCTCTAATTTCCTTTCCGGCCGTTCCATAGCCGCGGGTGTGGACGGCCATTGTTCACTTCCTCACCCTATAAACTCCGGTGTTCCTCAAGGCTCTGTCCTATCATCTATTCTCTTTATAATTTTTATAAATGATCTCCTTAACTGTACCTTAATTCCCATCCACTCATACGCAGGCGACTCAACCTTACACTACTCCATTAGTTTTTCAGAACGCCCCAGCCAGCAATCCCTCAACGACAAACGTAATGAAGCCATAGAACTCTTAAATTCTGATCTAAATACTATTTCCAATTGGGGCAGAGAAAACCTTGTTAACTTTAATGCTTCCAAAACCCAATTTCTCCATCTATCTACCCGTCAGGATCTCCCAGCGGACTATCCCTTATTCTTCAACAATACAAAAATCAACCCTTCATCTTCTCTCAATATTCTTGGTGTCTCTTTTTCTTCTGCTCTCATTTGGAAGGATCATATTACCAGTCCTTGCTAAGGCAGCCTCCCAGAAGCTGGGTGTGCTCAACCGCCTTAGGGGGTTCTTTTCCCCTGCACAGCTTCTTGCTCTGTACAGGGGCATAGTGCGCCCTTGTATTGAGTATTGTTCACATGTGTGGGTAGGTTCCTCTCACACCGCTCTCCTAGACAAAGTTGAAAGGAAGGCCTTTCGTATCATTACCTCCTGTCCACTCACCTACGCTCGGCAATCTCACTCTCACCCCCGCAATGTTGCATCTCTCTCGCTATTTCTAATCGCTACTATAATAATCAGTGTTCCTCAGAGCTATCCCAGTGCATACCACCTCCTTTACGTAGGGCACGTGGTACCCGTCTTGCAAACTCAATCCCACCCCTACTCTGTGCAACTCTCCAACCCAGAGTGAAACGTTACTCTCAAACTTTCTTCTACTCAACAGCTGAGCTCTGGAACTCTCTCCCAGAATCAGTCTTTCCCTCTTCCTATGACTTAAATTGCTTCAAACTCCGTGTGTCCAGGCATTTTGGCTCGAACGTCCCTTGATTTTGGCACT
>CM064505.1:125642-149957 GCA_032716605.1 Paralithodes platypus | reverse complement strand
ATATATTGACAGCTTTAATGTAATAATAAGTGTGTGTGTGTATGTATGTATGTATGTATGTATGTTGTATGTATGTAAATGTATGTTATGTCGTCGTGTGTTGAGTGAGAGAGTGGTGGTGTGGAGTAAGATAATAAGTATAACTTAATAAACTTATATGATAATCGATTTATTTTGTTTTCTTAGTGAGCTGTAGGAAAGGAACAAAACCAACACAAGGCATTCATACCGGAAAAAGACAAAAGGCATAATGCCGCCTGCAGCGAGTAGATTGGCCTCCCCCAGAGTTGTGTGAAAGAGTTGGACAGGGGAGTAGTGAACCAGGGACCAAATTCAAGGGACGTTCGTAGCCTTACTAACTTGTCTGCCTGCTTTCCTGCTAACCCTCCTTATCCTATATTAAAATATGCTTGGTTCTGGACTCTGTGGACACACGGGGAGTTTTTAGTTGTGTTTTTAGGGTTTAGGTTTTTAATTTTTTAAGCAATTAAGTCATAGGAAGAGGGAAAGGAAAGAAGAGAGGGAAGAGAAAGACTGATTCTGGAGGAGTTCCAGAGCTCAGCTAGTGGAATCGTTTGTAGTGTTGCCGTGTTTGTCTGTGTTTGAGGAGGATGGGAGAGAGTGTGAAGTGAAACTGAGAGACGTAGAGAGTCGTTTGCTAGGAACGAGAGTTGTGTAAAGTTGTGTGTGTGGTGTGTTGTTGTGAGAGAGAGAGAGAGCAGCGCGAGGAGAGAGTGGAGATGAGAAGAGTAGTTGTTGAAAGTGAGTGTGTGTGTGTGTGTGTGAGAGAGAGAGAGAGAGTGTGAAAGTGAGTGTGTGTGTGTGTGTGTGTAAGGACAGGTGATGTGAACACCTGTCATACGTGTACAACAGCAGGTGTGTGTATGTATGTTGGAATATTTCAATAGATAAAGTCCTATCCAATAGTGGTATATATGTATATTACCTCTATCTATCTATATCTGTCTGCCTGTCTGTCTATCTATCTATATTATCTATCTTATGTATCTAAATTTCTTGAAAACAGTTTAGTGGATGTAGCCAATAGCTTGTTCTTAAGGGGAGATTTCCACTTGAGATATTTTTTTCTGGACCCCTTTCTGCCTCGTGTTTAGCCCCATTGCTTTTGAGAATTTAAGACGTTCGCCCTAGTAGTTTGGAAATTTTAAGACATTTTGCCCCATTACTGTCAATTTTAAGACTCTTTGTGCCTTTGAAGGTGTCGATTTTTTCCTGGCGAGCCGATTAGCGAAGATAATTTAAGAGGAAACGGCCTTACGGCGCGGAAATTTTTCTACCGAAAAATGTACAAATTTATCTTGAAAGGGGGTCTAGGGGGTGTAATTTTAAGCTTGATGAAAACGTAGGGAACAAACTCAATACCTCCCCTTAACTAAGGAGGTAAATACTATTTAAATGCAGCATAAGTACTAATGGTTTATTATACATGGAAGCAGTGAAGTCAAGAATAATACACGTTCAAAATCATGAAACACATGCGTTCATCGTTATATTAATATTCACCCTTTCAAGCTCCCAATACGCGGTTTCTGTTTGTTTATGGATAATCTCTATAGACGATTTTATTCAGATTAGTAACGGTAGTATGCTGGTATTGTGGAAGTCAAAGGTGGTTTGTGATTGAGTAGTATTTACCCTTTTACCCACAGATCATTCCTAAGCTGCCATTTAAAAACGTCTCTTTTTTTTCTTTTTTATAATGAGATAGCCCAAAAATAAAAGATAAACCTGCAATTTTAAAAGCGTCAGATCTTCAAAGGGTTAATTGTATCTGTGTATATGTAAAAAGTTACTATGTATAGCTTTTATGAAATATAGAATTGACTGACTGACTGGCTGACTATCTATCTGTCTCTATCTATCTATCCTATCTCTCTATCTATATTAACTGTCTTGATAGCGTAATGCATAAATGCGCGGAATTTCGGTGTGAATATCCTAGGTTCGAGTCCTTGGAGTGCCACATGTATTTGTCGATTTCATTAATTGAGTTTAGAAGTAAAGTTGGTTGGTGAACAAAATATTAATCTATCTAATCTATCTCTCTATATATCTATGTGGGTCTGTATAATTGGATATGTTTGCTTGTGTATATTCCGTTGTGTGTGTATATCCACATTTCGATCTGTATATATTTGTAGATCAACTGATAACTATCTGACGGTATCGCATTTAGATTTCCAGTGTGTATGTGTGTGTGTGTGGTTTTTTTTGTCTGGTTGTGTGTGCGTCATGGTGTGCGTGTGTGTGGTTGTGTGTGTGTTATGGTGTTTATGTGTGTGTGTGTTTCATAGTGTGTGTAGGTGTGTGTGTGTGTGTGTTTGTTTGACTGGTTGTGTGTGCGTCATGGTGTTTATGTGTGTGTGTGTGTGTGTGTGTTTCATAGTGTGTGTGTAGGTGTGTGTGTGTGTGTGTGTGTTGTCTGGTTGTGTGTGCGTCATGGTGTGCGTGTGTGTGGTTGTGTGTGTGTTATGGTGTTTGTGTGTGTGTGTGTTTCAGAGTGTGTGTGTGTGACTGGTGGTGTGTTTGACTGGTGTGTTGCGTCACTGGGCTGTTTATGTGTGTGTGTGTGTGTGTGTGTGTGTTTCATAGTGTGTGTGTGTGTGTGTAGGTGTGTGTGTGTGTGTTTGTCTGGTTGTGTGTGCGTCATGGTGTGCGTGTGTGTGGTTGTGTGTGTGTTATGGTGTTTATGTGTGTGTGTGTGTGTGTGTGTTTCATAGTGTGTGTGTGTGTAGGTGTACAGTATGTGTTTAGGACAAGTGTTCACAACATGACATATTAAGGTTCTCAGAGTCTCCACAAACACTATTAAATGGCTGACAGTAAATATATTATATACTGTACATACATACATACATACATAGTTGGAATTTGTTGGGTGGTGGTGGTGGTGATTGGGGGTGGTGGTGGTGGTGGTGAGGGTGATGATGATGGTGGTGGTGATGACGATGATGATTGTCGTGGTGGTGGTGGTGGTGGTGGGGGTGAGGGTGATGATGATGGTGGTGGTGATGACGATGATGATTGTCGTGGTGGTGGTGGTGAGGGTGATGATGATGATGATGATGGTGGTGGTGGTGGTGGTGATGACGATGATGATTGTCGTGGTGGTGGTGGTGATGACGATGATTGTCGTGGTGGTGGTGGTGGTGGTGGTGATGATGATGATGATTGTCGTGGTGGTGGTGATGATGATGATGATTGTCGTGGTGGTGGTGGTGATGCTGATGATGATTTTCGTGGTGGTGGTGGTGATGACGATGATGGTGGTGATGATGATGATGCAAGGAATAGGAGGAGGGTGGTAATAAGTGTAAATAGGAAGAGAAGGAGGGTAAATAAATGAAGGAAATAGGAAGAAAAGAAAGAACTAGGAATTGATGAAGGAAATAGGAAGAAAAGAAAGAACTAGGAATTGATGAAGGAAATAGGAAGAAATAGAAGGATTACAAATAAACTAAAAGAAATAGGAATAAATATAGGAAAATAGGGAAACAGGAAAGTAGTACGAATAGGAAAATAGATAAAGAAGGAAGAACTAGGAATAAAGGAAGGAAACTAGGAAACGAAAATGGAGAATAAGTGATGTAAATACCGGTATATACTGTATAAAAAAAAAAAAAAAAAAAAAAAAAAAAAATTAACCCCTTCTGTACCGGCGCCGTCCTTTTAATTTTATTCTGGCTACTATTTGACGATTTTATTCAATTTATATAGGGCCTTCAGCAATTAACAGGCTTCCAACTATCTCCCTTAATTAACCCTTTTTACTACCACAGATCCTTCTTAAAGTGTACAAAATCGTCTAAATATAGCTTGAATATACAGTAATTAAAAAGCCGTCGTCGGTACAGAAGGGGTTAAGGTGTGTGTGTGTGTGGTGATGGATGATGCCAGGTGTCCCGTACATATTTATAGTGCACATATGCAAGCAGGTACCCGCATATACATACACACCTCTCTCTCTCTCTCTCTCTCTCTCTCTCTCTCTCTCTCTCTCTCTCTCTCTCTCTCTCTCTCTCTCTCTCTCTCTCTCTCTCTCTCTCTCTCTCTCTCTCTCAACCTACTCATGTATCACCGGGTTTATAGAGATATTTCCGGCACCACAGAACGAGAGACGTTTTAGTGGCACGGGAGAAATGAGATGGGTAATTGATTGTTTTGTTATTATTGGTAGTTATGTTGCTCTCTCTCTCGCTCTTTCTCTCTCTCTCGCTCTCGCTCTTTCTCTCTCTTTTCTCTTCTCTTCTCTTTCTCGCTTTGTCACGTTCTCTCACTCTCACTCTCACTCTCTCTCGCTCATATTTCCATTAATCTTCGTAGTCTTTCTCATACTCCTCTCCATTCATCTTCGTTTTCCCCTCCTCCTCTTCCTCCCATCTCTTCCGTTCCTCTCTCCTCCTCCCCCCCTTCCACCCCCCCTCCTCCACCACCTATCACCACCACCACATCCCCACCCACACCCACTTCCTATGCCATTTTTTCCCCTTCCTTGGCATGAGAGAGGTGAAGGGGGGATGAATGAGAAAATATGAATAAATTAATAAAAGGAAGGAAATGGGGCATGGAGGAAAGAAAGGAAAAGAAGAAGAGAAAAAAGAAACGTAGAAGAAGGAAGAAGAAGAAGTAGAAGAAGAAGAAGAAAGATGAATTGACCGTAAACAGAGGAAGTAGAAAATAGATAATGGAGGAAGGAAGGAAGGAAGGAAGGAAGGAAGGAAAGAAAAAAATGGGAGAAGGAAGGAAGGAAGGACAGGGGAGGAGGAGGAGGAGGAGTAGGAAGGAAGGAAGGTAGGAAGGAGAGGAGAGGAGAGGGGAAGAGAAGGAAGAATGAAATTATATGAAAAAAGGAAGGGGGGAGAGAGAGAGAGAGAGGGGAATAGAAGAGGAGAGGGGAGAGAGGAAGGAAGGGAGGAGAGATTTTGAAGGCAGATTTTCTTTTTCATTATCCAATCATCAGTAAAAGTGAGAGAGAGAGAGAGAGAGAGAGAGAGAGAGAGGGGGAGAGAGCTAAGTAAGGAGGAGAGCAAGGTGAAAGATAGCGTCTAAACAGAGTAAAGAATGTTTGTTGAAATGTCGTGATGGTGGTGGTGGGGATGATGGTACTGGTTGTGGTGGTGGTGGTGGGGATCGAGGTATTAGTGGTGGTGATAGTTGTGGTGGTGGTGGTAGTAGTTGTGGTGTGGTAGTGATGATCGTAGTAGAAATAGTGGTAGTGGGAATGGTCGTACTAGTATTGGTGATAGTATTAGTTGTAGTGGTGGTAGTGGTAGCTGTGTTATTGGTGGTGGTAGAGGTCGTACTTGTGTTACAGTAGTGGTGATTGTGGTGGTAATAGTTATGATGGTAGTTATAGTGATGGTGGTGGTTGTAATTGTAGTTGTGGTATTGGTGGTGGTGGAAGTTGTAGTGATGGTGGTAGTTGTGATGGTAATGTTGGTAGTTGTGATGGTAATGGTGGTAGTTGTGATGGTAATGGTGGTAGTTGATGAGGATGTAGTAATGGTGATGGTGGTAGTTGATGGGGTGGTGGTAGTTGTGGTGGAAGTAGTTGTCACTGGGTTTAAAAATAAATACCACCAGTTCCCCAGTAACCCTACTCTCTCTCTCTCTTTCTCTCTCTCTCTCTCTCTCTCTCTCTCTCTCTCTCTCTCTCTCTCTCTCCTCTTGTCTCTGCTCCTTTCTCTTCTCTCTCTCTCTCTCTCTCTCTCTCTCTCTCTCTCTCTCTCTCTCTCTCTCTCTCTCTCTCTCTCTCTCTCTCCTGATAGACTGATACTAGATAGATCGATAGATAAAGCCAGAGATTGCCGATAGATTTATAACGGAATGGTACTGTACAGATTTCACACACACACACATGGAGAGAGAGAGAGAGAGAGAGAGAGAGAGAGAGAGAGAGAGAGAGAGAGAGAGAATGAGAATGTATGTAATTGTGTAGATTGTAGGTACCAATCTAGCAGGGCAGTACCCAGGGGAGGCCACATGGACATTATGATAAGGAGTTGCTGGAACTCCTGTTTTATTTGACTGGCTTCCCCCACTGTTTCTATTTGTGCCTCACTCATACAGAGAGTAATCCAGCTAACTCTCACAAACACTTCCTCCTATTAATTTTCTGTTTTATTTGCTTTTCTTCCCCCACTGTTACTATTTATGCCTCACCTACACAGAGAGTAATCCAGCTAACTCTCACAAACACCTCCTATTAATTTCACTACACTTAACCCTTTGAGTACCAGCGACGTGTGTTATAATTTATTCCACCTTTATTTAGAAGACATTAATGCAGCTTAGGAAGGATCTGTGGTAGTCAAAGGGATTGGTTGAGATAATCTAAAGCCTTATTATTGCTCCAGGTCCTTCCTAAGCTGAACAAAATCGTCCAATAGTTGCCTGTAAATTATTAAAAGGACTGCCCCGGTACTGTATGGTTTAACAGGCACACAACACTTCTTTCCCACACACCTTAATTACCTCTTACGTACCTTGATGTTGGTTCTTTGTCACTTTCAACCTTGGGGGAGACACTTGTTACAGGTACCTTTGCCCTTTGTCTCCTTCATACACATAACACACATATGTATGTATGTATGTATGTATATCTGCGAGAAAATGTATGTATGTATATAATTATGTATGTATGTATGTATATGCGCACAATACGATGACAGTAATGTTGGCACTGATCTGTTCCGTGTGTATGTGCCTGTGTGAGTGTGTGTGTGCGTGTGCGTGTGCCTGTGTGTGTGCGTGCGTGTGTGTGTGTGTGTGTCAAGAGGATGGCAGTCTAGTATTGGCACTATGCTGTTCTGATCACTGCCAAGACATGAGAGAGAGAGAGAGTAGGAGTAGAACTAGGTAATCTTTTCTATTGCATGTGTATTGAGAGAGAGAGAGAGAGAGTGAGAGTGTAGGAGTAGAACTAGGTAATCTTTTCTATTGCATGTGTATTGAGAGAGAGAGAGAGAGTGAGAGTGAGTGAGTGAGAGAGTGTAGGAGTAGAACTAGGTAATCTTTTCTATTGCATGTGTATTGAGAGAGAGAGAGAGCGAGAGAGAGAGAGAGAGAGAGAGAGAGAGAGAGAGAGAGAGAGAGAGAGAGTGAGAGTGTAGGAGTAGAACTAGGTAATCTTTTCTATTGCATGTGTATTGAGAGAGAGAGAGTGTAGGAGTAGAACTAGGTAATCTTTTCTATTGCATGTGTATTGAGAGAGAGAGAGTGTAGGAGTAGAACTAGGTAATCTTTTCTATTGCATGTGTATTGAGAGAGAGAGTGTAGGAGTAGAACTAGGTAATCTTTATATGCATGTGTTATTGAGAGGAGAGAGTGTAGGAAGTAGAACTAGGTAATCTTTTTCTATTGCTGGGCATGTGTATTGAGAGTGAGAGAGTGTAGGAGTAGAACTAGGTAATCTTTTCTATTGCATGTGTATTGAGAGAGAGAGTGAGAGTGTAGGAGTAGAACTAGGTAATCTTTTCTATTGCATGTGTATTGAGAGTGAGAGAGTGTAGGAGTAGAACTAGGTAATCTTTTCTATTGCATGTGTATTGAGAGAGAGAGAGCGAGAGAGAGAGAGAGAGTGAGAGTGTAGGAGTAGAACTAGGTAATCTTTTCTATTGCATGTGTATTGAGAGAGAGAGTGAGAGTGTAGGAGTAGAACTAGGTAATCTTTTCTATTGCATGTGTATTGAGAGAGAGAGAGTGTAGGAGTAGAACTAGGTAATCTTTTCTATTGCATGTGTATTGAGAGAGAGAGAGAGAGAGTGTAGGAGTAGAACTAGGTAATCTTTTCTATTGCATGTGTATTGAGAGAGAGAGAGAGAGAGAGAGAGAGAGAGAGAGAGAGAGAGTGTGAGTGAGTAAGAAAGAAAACTATGTATTCTATTCTATTGCATATGTATTAAGAGAGAGAGAGAGAGAGTGAGTGAGTAAGAAAGAGAGAGAGTGAGTGAGTAAGAGAGAGAAAAACTAGGTGTTCTATTCTATTGCATATGTATTAAGAGAGAGAGAGAGAGTGAGTGAGTGAGTAAGAAAGAGAAAAAATAGGTATTCTATTCTATTGCATATGTATTAAGAGAGAGAGAGAGAGAGAGTGAGTGAGTAAGAGAGAGAAAAACTAGGTATTCTATTCTATTGCATATGTATTAAGAGAGAGAGAGAGAGAGTGAGTGAGTGAGTAAGAAAGAGAAAAACTAGGTATTCTATTCTATTGCATATGTATTAAGAGAGAGAGAGAGTGAGTGAGTAAGAGAGAGAAAAACTAGGTATTCTATTCTATTGCATATGTATTAAGAGAGAGAGAGAATGAGTGAGTAAGAGAGAGAAAAACTAGGTATTCTATTCTATTGCATATGTATTAAGAGAGAGAGAGAGAGAGTGAGTGAGTAAGAGAGAAAAACTAGGTATTCTATTCTATTGCATATGTATTAAGAGAGAGAGAGTACAAAGTACAAAGGAGTACAAAGGAAATCAAGCAACAACAGGTCTAGTGACCCTTCTAGGCTGCTTGTCCTCCAAAACACTGAGGATCAAGTGTCCAAACAGTGGTTTAGAGTAGGTAAGGGAACATTGGAAAGGGAATTACTGCCCTGGAACTAATGTCCGTGGCAGGACTGGGAAGTTAGTAGGGGACATATGGGTTAGTAACTGAGGGGAGGATAAAATACAGTTATTAATTTACAAACGCAGCCAGTCGCGGGTTTGATGCGAGATATTTGTCAAGGCGGAGTTTAAATGAATCAACGGTGCTGCAGTCTATAACGTCTCGGGGAAGCCCATTCCACAAGTTGACAACTCGATTGAAGAAGAAATTCTTAGATTCGTGTGAGTTAAAAGATTTACCAATAATTTTGCAACCGTTTCCCCGCATGTAATTAGATTGGTCGATAGTGAAGTACTTACTACAGTTCATATTGTCGTTGCCTTTGAAGATTTTGAACACTTGAATTAAGTCACCTCTTAATCTGTGCTGGGTTAAAGGAAATAGATTTAATTCTCTAAGACGCTCTTCGTATGGTTTGTTCTTTAGGCTAGGTATCATTTTGGTAACTCTACATTGAACTCGTTCTAGCTTGTTTATGTCTTTTTGGTAATAAGGGCACCAGGACTGAACGCAGTATTCCAGAAGAGGGCGGACTAAGGAATTGTAAAGGGTTAGGATAACGTCTTTGGATTTATGCTCAAATGACCTGCCTATAAAGCCAATTATTTTGTTGGGCCTTCTTAAACAACTTCTGAACATTGTTGACTCGGTTTTAGGTTTACTCGATATTGTTACTCCCAGATCGGTTTCTCTGTTTACATTCTTAAGCTGAGTGCCATTCATCGAATAGTTTGCTTTCTCATTTAGGTATCCGATATGTAGTACTTTACATTTATCCGCATTGAAACTCATTTGCCAAATTTGGGCCCAATGTGACAATTTATCTAGATTGTGTTGCATATCGTCAACTTGTTCTTTTGAGAGTACGCTATTTGCTATATTTTGTATCGTCAGCAAATTTTGAGATTGTACAGGTGAGACCCTCATCTATGTCGTTGATGTAAATTAGAAAGAGAATTGGTCCTAGTACCGATCCCTGGGGTACCCCTCTACTTACATTGGTCCATTTAGATGCCTTACCGTTTATGACTACTCTTTGCTTTCTGTCGCTGAGCCAATTTTCTATCCATATGTGTCTATTTTCTATCCATGTGAGAGAGAGAGAGAGGGGGGGGGGGGGAGGTGGATAGGCATTTTGACAGTAATTTACCATTATAGCCAAATCGCTTTTACACACACACACACTCTCTCTCTCTCTCTCTCTCTCTCTCTCTCTCTCTCTCTCTCTCTCTCTCTCTCTCTCTCTCTCTCTCTCTCTCTCTCTCTCTCTCATTCATGCATAGACTCACACACAAACATGCATATTTTCTCTCACACACACACTCTAACACACACATATATTCTCTCTCACACACACACATACTCTTTTTTTCACACACACACATACATATATTCTCTCTCTCACACACACACCACCTACACAGTCCCTGAACCACCTACACACACACACACACACACACATATATTCTCTCTCACACACACACACACACACACACACACACACACACACCACCTACACAGTCCCTGAACCACCTACACACACACACACACACACACACATACATATACAGACACACATACACACATACATACACATATATATATTTTGGCCCCCATCCCACCACCGACCTTCACAGTAAATGGCTCATACCTCTCAGTCATTGAAACATACCTTATTATCATATCTAACAACCACTAGACCATTTGAACTAGTGCCAAATAGAATAGGTGAGGTAATAGCCTTCTTATGCTAACTAAAATGGCCTAATCTTACCTACAATATGTGGACATTTCGGGATTCGTGCTTTGGGATCGACTATAGTTCATCCATCATATGTAGGTAGACCAACCATCTTGACCCTTAACCTCTGTCACGCATAAAGGACTGGAGCAAATGGGCTGTTAATTTCCGCATCTATGCCCTGGCCGACTCTTCCCAAATGGTAGACAAATTAGCTCGATTACCCTAGTAGTTTACCAGTTACAGAGGTTCATAGATCACATTTTGTACCTACTTAAGGGCAGATCTCCACTTCAGGGATTTTTGTCTTGACCCCTTTCTCCCTCATGTTTAGCCCCATTGCTTTTTATATTATAAAACGTTTGCCCCATTAGTTTAGCGATTTTAAGAACTTTCACCCCATATTAAGACCTTTCGTGCTATTCAGGTGTCGATGTTATCCTGGCGAACGATAGCGAGCCTGTAATTTAAGAGGAATCGGCCTTCGGCCGGGACATTTTTCTACCGAAAAATATACAAATTTATCTTGAAAGGGACTCAAGGGGGGTGTAATTTTAAGCTTGATGGAGGTCTAGGGAACAAACTAAATACCTCCCCTTAAAATGAAGGTATAATACCATAAACACCTGCATTCGTATGTGACTACCATAAACCAGACATTATCAAACTTGCCTAGAATATCTGCCGAAAATGGATGAAAAAACTGATACAGAAAGATGAATATTTGAGGAGAGAGAGAGAGAGAGAGAAATAGAAATAGAGATAGAGAGATTTACATAGATACACTAACCACACAGACCTTACGATCCCAGCAAGGTGGTCAGGACTTAATTCTAGTAGAGATAGCTAACCCGAGAGTAAGGGAGAGTGGAAGGAAAGGATAGCAAAGAGAGAGAGAGAGAGAGTTGTTGGCAGTATTTGGTAGATATATAAATAGAGGATAAATGAGCAAGTTGTAGTGGTGGTGACAGGGGGACTGGGTGGGGGTGTACGTGGGTGTAGGTACAGCAAGTGGTAGTGGTGGTGACAGGGGGACTGGGTGGGGGTGTACGTGGGTGTAGGTACAGCAAGTGGTAGTGGTGGTGACAGGGGGACTGGGTGGGGGTGTAGGTACAGCAAGTGGTAGTGGTGGTGACAGGGGGACTGGGTGGGGGTGTACGTGGGTGTAGGTACAGCAAGTGGTAGTGGTGGTGACAGGGGGACTGGGTGGGGGTGTAGGTACAGCAAGTGGTAGTGGTGGTGACAGGGGGGCTGGGTGGGGGTGTACGTGGGTGTAGGTACAGCAAGTGGTAGTGGTGGTGACGGGGACTGGGTGGGGGTGTACGTGGGTGTAGGTACAGCAAGTGGTAGTGGTGGTGAGAGGGGGACTGGGTGGGGGTGTACGTGGGTGTAGGTACAGCAAGTGGTAGTGGTGGTGACAGGGGGACTGGGTGGGGTGTACGTGGGTGTAGGTACAGCAAGTGGTAGTGGTGGTGACAGGGCGACTGGGTGGGGGTGTACGTGGGTGTAGGTACAGCAAGTGGTAGTGGTGGTGACAGGGGGACTGGGTGGGGGTGTACGTGGGTGTAGGTACAGCAAGTGGTAGTGGTGGTGACAGGGGGACTGGGTGGGGGGGGGGGGGGGGATGAGTGTACGTGGGTGTAGGTACAGTCGCGCTAATAAGTGATGTTTCGACACCAAGTATGTTTTGATCAATAATAATTTGTATTAGCAATTTCTAAGCTTCATTTCTTCATATCGAGTGAAATATACAAACATGTTCCTACACTTGCCCACCCTATTCAACATCTGACAGACATTAATACAGCACAGAGAAAGCCAAACGTAATGACAGCTGGGACATGACTTATTAGCGCCACTGTACATTATGTATTTATTAAGGGGAGGTTTCCACTTGAGGGATTTTTTTCTGGACCCGTTTCTCCCTCATGTTTAGCCCCATTGCTTTTGAGATTTTAAGACGTTCGCCCTAGTAGTTTTGACATTTTAAGACATTTTGCCCCATTTATGTCAATTTTAAGACCTTTCGTTCCATTAAGGTGTCGATTTTTTCCTGGCGAGCGATAGCGAGCCTGTAATTTAAGAGCAACCGGCCTCTGGCCGGGAAATTTTTCTACCGAAAAATGTACAAATTTATCTTGAAAGGGGGTCTAGGGGGTGTAATTTTAAGCTTGATGAAAACGTAGGGAACAAACTAAATACCTCCCTTTAAATCCACGGCTGATTGCATTTGTAAATCAATACCATTTTCTCTCTCACAGTCACAACGATGATTACTGCAATGATAATAGTTAAACAAACTAAGACTACCAGTACTCGCTTTGCTCAGATAACAGAACTACCACATTCAGTTCTGATATGCTAATCTATGTGTCCCTTATTAACAACCCCTAACCCTGCCATGGACACTGATCCCAGGGCAGTACTTCCCTTTCTATTTGTCCCCTATTAACATCCCCTAACCCTGCAATGGACACTGATCCCAGGGCAGTAGTTCCCTTTCTATTTGTCCCCTATTAACATCCCCCAACCCTGCCATGGACACTGATCCGAGGGCAGTACTTCCCTTTCTATTTGTCCCCTATTAACATACCCTAACCCTGCCATGGACACTGATCCCAGGGCAGTACTTCCCTTTCTATTTGTCCCCTATTAACATCCCCTAACCCTGCCATGGACACTGATCCCAGGGCAGTACTTCCCTTTCTATTTGTCCCCTATTAACATCCCCCAACCCTGCCATGGACACTGATCCCAGGGCAGTACTTCCCTTTCTATTTGTCCCCTATTAACATCCCCCAACCCTGCCATGGACACTGATCCCAGGGCAGTACTTCCCTTTCTATTTGTCCCCTATTAACATCCTCTAACCCTGCCATGGACACTGATCCCAGGGCAGTACTTCCCTTTCTTTTCTTTTGTCCATTCTGACCCCCCTGTTCGACACTTTGGGCAGCAGTGATTTAGAGTACAAGCAGCCTCGAGGGTTCGCCAGACCTGTTGTTGCTTGATTACCTTTGTACGGCTACTGACAAATGTTTGTGAGGTCTTGCAATTTTATATATATAATTATATCCATTTAAAGTGATGTTCAAATAAAATCACGTATATATTAAAGGGAGGTATTTAGGTATTAAGGGGAGGTATTTAGGTATTAAAGGGAGGTATTTAGGTATTAAGGGGAGGTATTTAGGTATTAAGGGGAGGTATTTAGGTATTAAGGGGAGGTATTTAGGTATTAGGGGGAGGTATTTAGGTATTAAGGGGAGGTATTTAGGTATTAAGGGGAGGAGGTATTAGGTATTAGGTATTAAGGGGAGGTATTTAGGTATTAAGGGGAGGTATTTAGGTATTAAGGGGAGGTATTTAGGTATTAAGGGGAGGTATTTAGGTATTAAGGGGAGGTATTTAGGTATTAAGGGGAGGTATTTAGGTATTAAGGGGAGGTATTTAGGTATTAAGGGGAGGTATTTAGGTATTAAGGGGAGGTATTTAGGTATTAAGGGCAGGTATTTAGGTATTAAGGGCAGGTATTTAGGTATTAAGGGCAGGTATTTAGGTATTAAGGGGAGGTATTTAGGTATTAAGGGCAGGTATTTAGGTATTAAGGGGAGGTATTAAGGGGAGGTATTTAGGTATTAAGGGGAGGTATTTAGGTATTAAGGGGAGGTATTTAGGTATTAAGGGGAGGTATTTAGGTATTTAGGTATTAAGGGGAGGTATTTAGGTATTAAGGGGAGGTATTTAGGTATTAAGGGGAGGTATTTAGTTTGTTCCCTACGTTTTCATCAAGCTTAAAATTACACCCCCTAAACCCCCTTTCAAGATAAATGTGTACATTTTTCGGTAGAAAAATTTCCCGGCCAGAGGCCGGTTGCTCTTAAATTAAAGGCTCGCTATCCCCCGCCAGGAAAAAATCGACACCTTAATGGCACGAAAGGTCTTAAAATTGACAGAAATGGGGCAAAATGTCTTAAAATGTCAAAAATACTAGGGCGAACGTCTTAAAATCTCAAAAGCAATGGGGCTAAACATGAAGGAGAAAGAGGTTCAGAAAAAAATCCTCCAGGTGGAAATCTCCCATTAAGGCAAGGTGTTTGTCTATGTCAAGTTTACAAGAACAGTTTTAAAAGTACAGTATTTGCAATGTGTGTATTGTCAGCAACTTTTCAATTATACAGGTGAGATCCTCATCTATGTCGTTAATGGGAGGTTTCTAGTTTGCTTCCTACTCCTCCAGCAATCTTAAAATTTCACCCCCTTGACCCCCTTTCAAGATAAATTTGTAAATTTTTCGGTAGAAAATTTCCCGGCCGGAGGCCGGTTGCTCTTAAATTACAGGCTCGCTATCGCTCGCCAGGAAAAAATCGACACCTTAATGGCACGAAAGGTCTTATAATTGACATAAATAGGGCAAAATGTCTTAAAATGTCAAAACTACTAGGGCGAACGTCTTAAAATCTCAAAAGCAATGGGGCTAAACATGAGGGAGAAACGGGTCCAGAAAAAAATCCCTCAAGTGGAAATCTCCCCTTAAGCAGGAACGTTTGTTAGGAAAGCCATGTTGAGTATGCTGTCATCCTCTAGGTGATTTACGAGTCTGTCTTTGATGAGTGCGTAGCATTTTACATACAAGAAAACAATACAGATTTATACAACCAAACAAAACAAACAATATTTATACAAGCAAACAAAACAAACAATATTTATACAACCAAACAAAACAAACAATATTTATACAACCAAACAAAACAAACAATATTTATACAGACAAACAAAACAAACAATATTTATACAACCAAACAAAACAAACAATATTTATACAACCAAACAAAACAAACAATATTTATACAACCAAACAAAACAAACAATATTTATACAACCAAACAAAACAAACAATATTTATACAACCAAACAAAACAAACAATATCTATACAACCAAACAAAACAAACA
Source organism: Paralithodes platypus (assembly GCA_032716605.1). Classification (NCBI taxonomy): domain Eukaryota; kingdom Metazoa; phylum Arthropoda; class Malacostraca; order Decapoda; family Lithodidae; genus Paralithodes; species Paralithodes platypus. The sequence goes on along the minus strand of CM064505.1, from coordinate 134,639 downwards.
ATATTTATACAACCAAACAAAACAAACAATATTTATACAACCAAACCAAACACAAACTATTATTGTGATGCATAGTGAAGGAAGGTGTACACAACAAAGTGTACACCACCACCACCACCATCACCACCACCCCGGGATGATCAAGTTATATCTCTTACGATCATGTTACACTTACCCCCCTCTGAAGTCTGTGTGTGTGTGTGTACGAGAGAGAGAGAGAGAGAGAGAGAGAGAGAGAGAGAGAGAGAGAGAGAGAGAGAGAGAGAGAGAGAGTAGGTCTGTGTCTGAGTGAGTGGGTGTGTTTTTATTTTTGAGTGTGTCAGAGGGTGTGTTGCTTGTGTGTGTGTGTGTGTTTGGAAGGAGTGTATAGGTTTGTAGGCGTGTTACTCTTTCATTAGTCTAGTTCAGTGTCCCCCCTTTTTTGTCTGTTTTGTTTTATATATTCCCATTCTCATTTTCTATCCTTCCTCCCCTTTAATTCCATCCTCCTTCCTATCCATCTCTCTTCCCTCCCCCCCCTTTCTCTCCTCCTTCTTCCTCCTTTCCTTAACCCTTTATCTCTCCTTCCTCCTGTCCTTCCTTCCTCTCCTCCCCCTTTCTCTCCCCTTCCTCCTCTTCTCCCTCCCCCTTCCCTCCCCTTCCCTTCCTCCACCCTTCTTACTTCGCCTCTCCCCTTCCCTCTCATCCCCCCCCCCCCCCCCCCTGTCGTCGCGGGAGGCACCCCAGTGGCACGTGGGGTTAGTGGGGGGTAGGAGAGAGAGAGAGAGAGAAGGGGTGAGGTACAGTAGATGTAATGTATGCCTAACCTTACAAACTGAAAAGATTAGGAAAATGGATAATAGAAGAGAGAGAGAGAGAGAGAGATAATATGATATTTGTTTGATTTCAGAGTGAATTTGAAGATTAGGAATGTAAAAACAAGTTAATGTGTGTACTATATTATTGTGGTACAGTATATTGTTTGTGTTGTTGGTATTTGGGAATAATTTATATATACTTGGTGCCCCGGGGCATTGTTTGTCTGTTAGTCAGACTTATATTATTATTGTGTGTCTGTGTAAGTGTAAGTATAGCTGTGTGTTGTGTGTGTGCGTGTAAGTGTGTGTGTGTAGCTGTGTGTTGTGTGTGTGCTTCAATGCGACACAAACTCTTCCCATGAAAAAAAATATTAGTCAGAATTCGAACCGTGTCTGATATAATTATACAGTATATATATATATATATATATATATATATATATATATATATATATATATATATATATATATATATATATATATATATGTATAATGAGAAACGATAGCGAGTGCCAATACCAACTGCAGTCACTTGGCACAAACAAAAGGTGTTGGCAGTTATGGAGGACCATGGCACTATGGTTGGTAGTTGGTATCAGGGAGATGGGAAGGGCCATGTTGGTACTGTGTTGGTAGTGTTGTCATTAACCCTCTCCGACATATGACGAAATTTTGAGCCTATTAGGGATACTTTAAAGCCTTTGGTACCATCAGGGGTATTTAGAAACCTTTAGTTTAGTTACTTCAACCTCTGCAGTTGTCTTTGAGTTAGCTGTGGGCAGAAAACTAATTTTGGAGAGGTAATTATAAGAGTGAGATAACTCTATTTCTTATTGCGAATCTGGCAACCTCTGCGTCATATGAGCGTGAAAGGGTTGAGTAAGGACTATGAAGGGGGTGTTGGCACTATGTTGTTTGTGTAGGTACTGTGTTGGCAGTAAGTGAGGACCATGCTACACATGAGGGAGAAGGGGGTTAAGAAAAAGCGAGTAGTGCCCTCTTAACGTTCATGACTCAGAACCTTGACAAATTTTATCGACTGGAAATGCTTTAGACCCAAACCAGACATTAATGCTTTAGACCCAAACCAGACATTAATGCTTTAGACCCAAACCAGACATTAATGCTTTAGACCCAAACCAGACATTAATGCTTTAGACCCAAACCAGACATTAATGCTTTAGACCCAAACCAGACATTAATGCTTTAGACCCAAACCAGACATTAATGCTTTAGACCCAAACCAGACATTAATGCTTTAGACCCAAACCAGACATTAATGCTTTAGACCCAAACCAGACATTAATGCTTTAGACCCAAACCAGACATTAATGTATTTATTATGACTTTCAGAGGCTTTGCTGGTACGATTAAAATACTCAAATATGCACATCTATAAACTGAATGGCGTTGCGGTATGTCTGCCTTATTTGTTCTGTAGAATCTACAACATATATCTTGAACCTTTTTAAATCCTCGAATAGCTTAACCCCTTCTGTACCGCGACGTCTTTTTAACTTCATTCTGACTACAATTATACGGTTTTATTCAGTTTAAAAAGGGCCTCCAGCAATCAACAGGCTTCGAACTATCTCGCTTAACCCTTTTTACTACCACAGATCCTTCTTAAACTGCATATAATCGTGTACATATAGCTATAATAAACTTAAAAAGACGTCGCCGGTACAGAAGGGGTTAAGGGGAGATCTCCACTTGAGGGATATTTTTCTGGACCCCTTTCTCCCTCATGTTTAACCCCATTGCTCTTGATATTATAAAACGTTTGCCCCATTAGTTTAGCGATTTTAAGAACTTTCACCCCCATATTAAGACCTTTCGTGCAATTCAGGTGTCTATTTTATCCTGGCGAGCGATAGCGAGCCTGTAATTTAAGAGGAAATTTTTTCTACCGAAAAATTTACAAATTTATCTTGAAAGGGACTCAAGGGGGTGTAATTTTAAACTTGATGGAGGTCTAGGGAACAAATAAATACCTCCCCTTAAACGAACCATTAAAATGCAAATATTTAATTGGAATTATATGCACTGTGTATCTCACAAATTCGCGTGAGCTACTAAATGATTCATTGAGCCCTGCTGAGAGTATGACTCGTCTGGACAAGGGAAACACATTATATTCAGACAATGTTTGGCTAATGTTGACAGTTTGACTTATAATGTCTATTGTAGTCTATTGTAGTTTATCATCATGCCACACATCGGTAAGAAATGTTGCCAATTGTCCCTATTTTGTTACACTACAGGATCCAGTATAAATCATACGGTTAACATTAGCCAAACATTGTCTCAATATAATTTTTTTCCCTTGTCCAGACGAGTCATTTGAGACTAGTTTGACATCTCTATACAGTTTGGGGCAAACATCAGTGTTTCAGAACTGTAATGGAAATTAATTGAACCACGGGCACCAGCATGAAGTTACATATTCCCTTCACCCTTTAAAATATTCCCATTGGGTCTTAGTTATGAAAGTAGAAAGTATAATGCTTTAGTCACAAAGTGCACAATTTGGCCAAAATTGATTCCATGTCCTCTGCACTAAGATGATTAAAACAATTTGTCATGTCTGCTGGTAGCCATTAAGGGGTTGTAAAAGCCGGGGAGTTTATCAAGATGTATAGATAAAGTAGAGGGTCAATTAACAGTGTGGTTGTAGGGGAGAGAGAGAGAGAGTTGTAATAGATGGATGGTGGTTATTAACAGGTTATTTCAGAGAGAGAGTGAGAGTGAAAGATAATGGGGGTGGGGGAGAGAGAGAGAGTTGTAATATATGGATGGTGGTTATTGACAGGTTATTTCAGAGAGAGTGAGAGTGAAAGATAATGGGAGAGAGAGAGAGAGAGATATGTTGGATGGATGAAGGGGTTAGAATTGACGTTTGGTGACAGGTTATTATAGACAGCAGAGGAATGTTAGGTGGTGTGTGTGAGAGAGAGAGAGAGAGAGAGTTGATGGATGGTAGGGTTACATCTGACTTATAGTGATTATTGACAGGTTATTTCAGGCAGTGGAAGAATGTTAGGTGATTAGAAAGAGAGAGAGAGAGAGAGAGAGAGAGAGAGAGAGAGAGAGAGAGAGAGAGAGAGAGAGAGAGAGAGATGGTTGGTTGGGTTAGAACTGACGTATGGTGACGGGTTATTATATTTACATGTTATTTTAGACTAGTGGAATGTTAGGTGATGTGTGTGTGAGAGAGAGAGAGAGAGAGAGAGACAGACAGTATAATTATGAGAGTCAGATTCATACAGACTGTCTAGGAACTACAGATGATTCAATGATTCATATACAGGTACAGGCATGAGCATTAAGAACTACACACACATTTGAAGTAGTATGGAACACACACACACACACACACACACACACACACACACACACACACACACACACACACACTGTGGTACAGTGATTTAAGGCGTTGTGTTTCGCTCTAACCGCGAAGGGCTGGGGAGAGGGTTCGAGCCACCATCAGAATCGTAAAGTTTTGTTTCGGCCATTGCGAAGTAGAGAATTGTATCGTGGTTCCTCCCTAACCAAGCTGCTATCAGCCTGTGTTAGCCTACACATCTTCTCACCAATAGGGCCTATAAAGTGCTTCTGCGTATGTACTTGGTGGGAAGCCAGGCACCTCATGGTCGCCAAAGGTCGCATGTGACCTCGTAGTTAAGGTAGAATAAGAATTGTACTGTACCTAGGTTTAAGAAAAACTAGATTTTCAGCCTCAGGGCTGCAATGAACAATAAACCGACAATTATTAATATTATTATTAATATTATTTACACACACACACACACGCACCCATGCCTCTCTCTAGCTCTATCACACCATATAATCAAGCCTAGTACCGTGAACTATTGCAATAAACTGTACGAAGGGTAGGAAGTCATTAGGTCTATTGCAATAAACTGTACGAAGGGTAGGAAGTCATTAGGTCTATTGCAATAAACTGTACGAAGGGTAGGAAGTCATTAGGTCTATTGCTATAAACTGTACGAAGGGTAGGAAGTCATTAGGTCTATTGCAATAAACTGTACGAAGGGTAGGAAGTCATTAGGTCTATTACAATAAACTGTACGAAGGGTAGGAAGTCATTAGGTCTATTGCAATAAACTGTACGAAGGGTAGGAAGTCATTAGGTCTATTGCAATAAACTGTACGAAGGGTAGGAAGTCATTAGGTCTATTACAATAAACTGTACGAAGGGTAGGAAGTCATTAGGTCTATTGCAATAAACTGTACGAAGGGTAGGAAGTCATTAGGTCTATTACAATAAACTGTACGAAGGGTAGGAAGTCATTAGGTTTATTGCAATAAACTGTACGAAGGGTAGGAAGTCATTAGGTCTATTGCAATAAACTGTACGAAGGGTAGGAAGTCATTAGGTCTATTGCAATAAACTGTACGAAGGGTAGGAAGTCATTAGGTCTATTGCAATAAACTGTACGAAGGGTAGGAAGTCATTAGGTCTATTGCAATAAACTGTATGAAGGGTAGGAAGTCATTAGGTCTATTGCAATAAACTGTACGAAGGGTAGGAAGTCATTAGGTCTATTGCAATAATCTGTACGAAGGGTAGGAAGTCATTAGGTCTATTGCAATAAACTGTACGAAGGGTAGGAAGTCATTAGGTCTATTGCAATAAACTGTACGAAGGGTAGGAAGTCATTAGGTCTATTGCAATAAACTGTACGAAGGGTAGGAAGTCATTAGGTCTATTGCAATAACTGTACGAAGGGTAGGAAGTCATTAGGTCTATTGCAATAAACTGTACGAAGGGTAGGAAGTCATTAGGTCTATTGCAATAAACTGTACGAAGGGTAGGAAGTCATTAGGTCTATTGCAATAAACTGTACGAAGGGTAGGAAGTCATTAGGTCTATTGCAATAAACTGTACGAAGGGTAGGAAGTCATTAGGTCTATTGCAATAAACTGTATGAAGGGTAGGAAGTCATTAGGTCTATTGCAATAAACTGTACGAAGGGTAGGAAGTCATTAGGTCTATTGCAATAAACTGTATGAAGGGTAGGAAGTCATTAGGTCTATTTATACTGGGGCCTAGTTTGGCATGGAGGGTGATGAGGGGGAACATTTAAATACCAATAAAAAAGTGAAGTGGAGATGAGTGGAAAATTTAATGATGGATGAGAGAGGGAGAGGGAGAGGGTGGTGGGTATATGCAATCAGTGTGTGTGTGTGTGTGTGTTTGTTTGTTATATTTGTACTGTACGTGTTTCATCTCCCCTGCCCTTCAAACCCCCCCCCCCCCTCCCCCCCCCTCTCTCTCTCTCTCTCTCTCTCTCTCTCTCTCTCTCTCTCTCTCTCTCTCTCTCTCTCTCTCTCTTTCACTCTTTCACTCTCACTCTTTCACTCTCACTCTCTCACTCTTCTCTATCACTCTCTCTCTCTCTATCTCTATCACTCTCACTCTCACTCACTCTCTCTCTCTCTCTCTCTCTCTCTCTCTCTCTCTCTCTCATTACAGCGTGTCACTATCACTTATGTCAACCGATTTTCACGAATGACTTCCGTGTTCAAGAATTTTAAATACATTCTTATATTTTATCACCGGTAATATATATATATATATATATATATATATATATATATATATATATAGATAGATAGATAGATAGATAGATAGATAGATATTGATAAGGAAGAGTAAGACGAGCGCAGCCGTGATTTGTTTTGTTTTTATTAACCAGACGTTTCGGAGCATCATTTCTCCATCATCAGTGCTAAAACTAAGAACAAACGCTTGTCAGACTAAAGGCAAAGCTCACAAACACTTCTGTAAAAAAAACTCTGTAACTCACATAACATACTAGAATACAGTCAAATTCCCTCACATTCATTGCTAGTGTGACGCCATGATTTAGTCACCCATGTGGCCTATATTTTAGTCATAGTCAGAAGGGTCAGATTGAGTCATGGTGCCACGGAGGGTTAGTGACTCATTTAACCCTTCCAGTACTCCTAGGGCACACTTTATAATAAGTATGTTTAATGGAATATATTAACTTATGTTTCTTTTGTTACAGGGATTATATATATATATATATATATATATATGAATAATAATGATAAGTTATGATTAGAATAAAAGTAATGGAAGGTGTTGAGTACTTGCCTATTTCTCTTGTGTTTCAGGGATTCCTATAATAATAATAATAATAATAATAATAATAATAATAATAATAATGTCTATGGTAATAATAATACATTTGTGTAATTGTTTAATGTTGTAGTAACGTATTTGTCTTTTGTTCCAGGGATTCCTTTAACCAGCATGAGATATCCGACCATGTTACCTGGGCAATACAGGTGAGTACTATTATAACACTCTTTGTAACACCCTGTAAACGCGGCGTCACACTACCCATTTGTCCATACATTTTTAGGGGCAATTCACTACCTGCGAGTTTCGTTCTATAAGGAAGTTGGAGCTGTAGACATCGATGTTTAGCAGATTTTATAGCTAAAATACGGTTGTAGTACATTTATAAATACATAAAACCCAATTCAACATGCCATTTATCCATCAGTAACCTACAAAATTATTGCATTGTTTGATATCGATGTTCACGGCTCCAACTTCCTTATAGCCTGAAACTTGCAAGTGGTCAATTGTTGTCTGGCAACGTAAACAAATAAATTAAGTTATATCAGAAATCAACCACCTAACGTAATCAACCACCTAACGTAATCAACCACCTAACGTAATCAACCACCTAACGTAATCAACCACCTAACGTAATCTACCTTCAGTCTACTTTCCGATTCCAATGTGAACACGCCTCAAGATAGTCCTATGTTATCGCCAACCCACCAAGTAACCCACAAATAAACCAAATTAATTGCCTCACCGATTCCCTGGCTGACTCTTCCCAAATGGTAGAAATATTTGCTCGATTACTGTAGTCGCTTGTGAGATAGAGGATAGTGGTGAAGATTTTTTGGCCAACATTTAATGAATAGACTATAGTGTTCGAGTGTTCAGTGTGTGCGTTTGTTTGTGTGTATTTTGGAATAAATGACCACTATAAGGAAGTTGGAGTCGTAAGCATTGATATTTAGCAGATATACAGCAATTTAATGATTGTGTGGTAGTTAGAAATGTGTGGAATGTGTGTTTATTTATATATATATGCAATACGACCATATTATAGCTGGGCACTCGAGTAATTATCACGTTTTACAACTCCAACTTCCTCTTATAGCCTGAAACTCGCAAGGGGTCAATTTAGTAACCATTGCATTGCTATATGATATTGTTGTTCTATATTTGTACTATATTTGTACTATATTTGTACTATATTTGGGTCTTAAGAAGGAAAAACAAAATAATAATACGATTCTCCCCTTAACCCCTTCTGTACCGGCGACGTCTATTTAATGTCATGTTTGCTATATTTAGACTATTGTGTGCAGCTTAAGAAGGATCTGTGGTAACAAAAAGGGTTAGGTTAAGGGTTCGAAGCCTCTTAAGGGGAGGTATTTACTTTGGTCCCTACGTTTTCATCAAGCTTAAAATTACACCCTCTAGACCCCCTTTCAAGATAAATTTGTACATTTTTCGGTAGAAAAATTTCCCGGCCGAAGGCCGGTTGCTCTTAAATTACAGGCTCGCTATCGCTCGCCAGGAAAAAATCGACACCTTAATGGCACGAAAGGTCTTAAAATTGACAGAAATGGGGCGAAAGTTATTAAAATCGCCAAACTAATGGGTCAAACGTCTTAAAATCTCAAAACCAATGGGGCTAAACATGAGGGAGAAGGAAGTTCGACAAAAAATCCCTCAAGTGGAAATCTCCCCTTATCCCCTTCTGTACCGGCGACGTCTTTTTAACTATATTCCGGCTACTGTTAGACGGTTGTTGCGCAGTCTAAAAAGGGGCCTCCGGCAATGATCTGGTGCGAATGATCTCTTTAACCCTTTTTAACTACTACAGATCCTTCTTAAACTGCTCAAACTATTCTAAATATAGCTACTATAAGATTTAAAAAGACGTCGCCGGTACAGAAGGGGTTAAGTTAAATATCATCGTCAGAAGGTAACTCAAATAAATCGTATTACAAATTTGGCGTGGATTGAAAGGGTTAAAAGGCCTCATTGTACTGAAAGGGTTAATACAAGTCTCTCTCTCTGTTCGTCCTCTCTGCTCTCTCTCTCTATATA
>CM064505.1:45642-123142 GCA_032716605.1 Paralithodes platypus | reverse complement strand
GACTTGCAAAATATTTGGTTTATATAATACATTTTTTCTCTCTCTTTTTCTCTCTCTTAATCCTTTTGGCATTATGGCGGTCACGGGTTTCTTACTGGTCTAGAGAGAGAGAGAGAGAATGTTTGCTATGCCATCTATAGGGTTAAGGGGGATATCCACTTGAGGGATTTTTTTCTTGACTCCTTTCTCCCTCATGTTTAGCCCCATTGTTTTCCTAATATTAAGACGTTCGCCCCATTATTTTGACGATTTTAAGAACTTTCAACCCATTTCTGTAAATTTTAAGACCTTTCGTGCCATTTAGGTGTCGATTTTATCCTGGCGAGCGATAGCGAGCCTGTAATTTAAGAGGAACCGGCTTTTAGCCGGGAAATTTTTCTACCGAAAAATGTACAAATTTATCTTGAAAGGGGCTCAAGGGGGAGTAATTTTAAGCTTGATGGAATTCTAGGGAATCAACTATAAACCTCCCCTTAACCTATATCAAATTATGTACTTACACTTTGAAACGAAGAAAGTGTCGACTAACTTTGAATATATTTGGCATACAAACATTGATCTGCATTTATTTAAACACACATTAACTTAAATACATTTTATATATATATATATATATATATATATATATATCAACGCATATCTTCATTATATTTATAGTTATAGCTTAATTTAAGAAATAATTTTACGATATCAATTTTCTGTTGATTTGGAAATGTTAGTTTGATTATCTGGCAATATAATTATGCTTCTATTGATAAACATATGTATTTCCTGTGCTCATAATTATTGGCCATCTTTAAGGGGAAGTTTTTACTTTGTTCCCTATATTTCCATCAAGCTTACGATTACACCCCCTAGACCCCTTTCAAGATAAATGTGTACATTTTTCGGTAGAAAAATTTCCCGGCCGAAGGCCGGTTTCTCTTAAATTACAGGTTCGCTATCGCTCGCCAGGAAAAAATCGACACCTAATTGGCATGGAAGGTCTTAAAATTGACAGAAATAGGGCGAAAGTTCTTAAGATCGCCAAACTAATGGGGCGAAAGTCTTAAAATCTCAAAAGCAATGGGGCTAAACATAAGGGAGAAAGGGATCCAGAAACAAATCCCTCAAGTGGAAATCTCCCCTTAAAGTATGTTCTCCATATTTTTCATTTTATCTATAATATCTTAAATGTATTAGTTTTATCTTAGACAATTATTTCGCAATATTTATATACTCGATATCGTTAATTTTACCTCTATTGCTATATTACTCATTAAATATTATTATCAGTGATCTTATAAATGTTTCTTTTAAGGGGGTAGTATTTGTTTTTTGGTCTATATATTTATTTATGTATTTATTTTTTAGTTTCCTCGCTAGACCTCCATTATGCTTAAAAAAATACCCCCTAGACCCCCTTTGAAGACAAATGTGTACATTGGTACACCTAAATGGCACGAAAAGTCGTAATATTGACAAGGAAATGGGGTGAAAAGGTCTTTAAATCGCCAAACTGATGAGCCGAACATCTTAAAATCTAAAAAACTAATGGGGCTAAACATGAGGAAGAAAGGGGACCAGAAAAACGACCCCTCTCCCCTTAACTCTTCTACCTCTTTCAACTTGAGGAAGATAGGGGGCGGGGCAAGGGGGCGTGGTTACAGTTTCGTTCAGCCAATCAGCTTAGCCCTCGTGTTTAAAGGGGGCGGGGCTTGCTGCAGGACTGGCCAATCACCGACCAGCAGCTCAAACCTCAGTCGCGGGAGGGAGCCAATCATATGCCGGGAAAGTATAAACAAAAGGGATGAGAGAGAGAGAGAGATTAATGAATGTTGGGGAAATAAATATAAACATGAAATAGTGTTATTATGATAAGATATTTGATTTATTTGAAAGAAAATTAAATGGTGGGGAGATAAGCACGAACATCAAATATTATTATATCTGGGAAAATCTGGTTTATGATAGAAAATTAGCAGTACGACATTGGTAGCTGGAATAATATATATATTTAAGGAGAGAGAGAGAGAGAGACATTGGAAATTGGAGTAATCAAGATATTTCAGGAGAGAGAGAGAGAGAGGTCAAAGCTAGTGAGGGGGAGAGAGTTAATAAAAGGGATCGAAGGAAAGTCACACACACACACACACACACACACACACACACACACACACACACATATTTATCACACACATTTATCACAGCCATAGACCGTGTGATTGCTCCTTTCAAAATGTTGGTAGGGGTGTGAATTGTGGTGGTGGTAGTTGTGGTGGTTTATTGTTCTGTGGGGGAATGGTGGTAGGGAGGGGGGATTGTGGTGGTGATTATGGTCGGTGATGATGAGATGATGATGGTGATAGTGGTGATGATGATGATGATAATTGTGTGGTGGTGATGGTGTTAATTAAAGTGTGGTGATGAGGATGGCGATAATTGATAGTGTGGTAGTGATGATTGGTGATAATTGATAGTATGATGGTGATAGTGGTGGTGATGATGATGCTAGTTGTGATAGAGTTTAGGTGATAATTATGATGATTGATAGTGTGGTGGTGAAGGGTGTGGTAGTGATCATCATTGTGGTGATAATGGTGATGGTGATAGTGGTGGTGGTGGTGATAATGATGTGGATAGTGATAATGATGATGGTGGTGGTGATAATGGTGGGGGTATTGATGATGGTGATAATGGTGGGGGTATTGATGATGGTGATAATGGTGGTGGTGGGAATATTATTAGTGAACAAATTGTGGTAGTGGTGGTGATAATTGTGTCGTGGTGGCGATTGTGGCAGATGTGTTTTATTGTTCTGGGGTGAATGGTGATAATTGTGGTAGTGGGAGAGTTGTAGTAGTAGTAGTGGTGTTGGTAGTAATTGTATTTACAGTGGTTGTTCTTGTAGTAGTAGCACCGGTATTGGTAGTAGTAGTAGTAGTAATGGTAGTAGTAGTGGTAGTGTTTTTGGTAGTAATTGTAGTGAAAGTGTTTGTACTTGTGATGGTTGTAGTAGTAGTAATAGTAGTAGAAGTAGTAGTATTACCGTTATTGGTAGTACCGGTAGTAATGGTAGTAATAGTGGTAGTGTTTTTGGTAGTAATTGTAGTAAAAGTGGTTGTGCTTGTAATAGTAGTAGAAGTAGTAGCAATGCTGGTAGTTTTGATAGTGAATGGTAGTGTTAGTGGTAGTTAATTTGTTAGTAATTGTAGTGAAAGTGGCTATGCTTGTAGTGATAATAGTAGTAGTAGTAGTTGTACTAGCAGTAGTAGTAGTAGTAGTAGTAGTAGTATTGGTGGTAGTGGTAGTAGCAGTAGTAATAATGGTGGTAGTGCTTTTGGTAGTGTTAGTGGCGGGGGATCATAAAAAACGTCTGTTTGTAGCAACGTGCATGTAGCAAGCTTGGAGGGAGGGGGAAGGGGAGGAGGAGCAAAAAGAGGAAAAGGCAGAAGTAAGAGGATGAAGGAGAAAGGAGGAAGAGAAAGAGGAGGGGGGGGGAAGAGGGTGAAGGAGAAGGAGGAGGAGGAGTAAGGGGAGGAAGAGAAAGGGGGGGGGGGGGGGGAAGAAGGTGAAGGAGAAGGAGGAGGAGGAGGAGGAGGAGGAGTAAGGGGAGGAAGAGAAAGAGGAGGGGGGGGGAAGAAGGTGAAGAAGAAGGAGGAGGAGGAGGAGGAGGAAGGGGAGGAAGAGAAAGAGGAGGGGGGAAGAGGGTGAAGGAGAAAGAGGAGGAGGAAGAGAAAGAGGAGGGGGGGGGGAGAGGGTGAAGGAGAAAGAGGGAGGAAGAGAAAGAGGAGGGGGGGGGGAAGAGGGTGAAGGAGAAGGAGGAGGAGGAGTAAGGGGAGGAAGAGAAAGAGGAGGGGGGGGGGGAAGAAGGTGAAGGAGAAGGAGGAGGAGGAGGAGGAGGAGTAAGGGGAGGAAGAGAAAGAGGAGGGGGGGAAGAAGGAGAAGGAGGAGGAGGAGGAGGAGTAAGGGGAGGAAGAGAAAGAGGAGGGGGGAAGAGGGTGAAGGAGAAAGAGGAGGAAGAGAAAGAGGAGGGGGGGGGGGAGAGGGTGTAGGAGAAAGAGGAGGAAGAGAAAGAGGAGGGGGGGGGGGAAGAGGGTGAAGGAGAAGGAGGAGGAGGAGTAAGGGGAGGAAGAGAAAGAGGAGGGGGGGGGGGGGGAGGAAGGTGAAGGAGAAGGAGGAGGAGGAGGAGGAGGAGTAAGGGGAGGAAGAGAAAGAGGAGGGGGGAAGAGGGGGAAGGAGAAAGAGGAGGAAGAGAAAGAGGAGGGGGGGAAGAAGGTGAAGGAGAAGGAGGAGGAGGAGGAGGAGTAAGGGGAGGAAGAGAAAGAGGAGGGGGGAAGAGGGTGAAGGAGAAAGAGGAGGAAGAGAAAGAGGAGGGGGGGGGGAGAGGGTGAAGGAGAAAGGAGGAAGAGAAAGAGGAGGGGGGGGAGAAGAGGGTGAAGGAGAAGGAGGAGGAGGAGTAAGGGGAGGAAGAGAAAGAGGAGGGGGGGGGGAGAGGGTGAAGGATAAAGGGAAGGAAGAGAAAGAGGAGGGGGGGGGGGAGAGGGTGAAGGAGAAAGGAGGAAGAGAAAGAGGAGAGGGGGGGGAGAGGGTGAAGGAGAAAGAGGAGGAGTAAGGGGAGGAAGAGAAAGAGGAGGAATAGGAGGAACACGAGAAAGGAAGAAGAGGAAGGAGGAAGAGAAAGTGAAACAAAATAAAGAAGCACAAGTGAAAGACTCGAGGAATAAGGTCAGAAGAAACAATAATTAAATACATATGAAGAGAAGGAATGAGGAAGTAAGGATAATAATACAACAATATAATAATGATTGTAAATAATGTTTTGTCACCATGGTAACATAGTTGTGTACTTCCTTCCTTCTTTTCTTTTCTTTTTTATTTCTTTGCTTCTTTCCTTTCGTCCATCCTTCCTTCCTTCCTTCCGTTTCTTTTTTAATTTATCTTTCTTTCCTTCCTTTTTTCCATCCCCTCTCTCTTCCTTCCTTCCTTCCTCTCACCCTTCCTTCCTTTCTCTCTTCCTTCCTTCCTTCCTTCCCTCGCTCAATCTTTGCTTCCTTCCTCCTTCTTGTCTCTCCTTCTTCCTTCATTGCTTCTTTATTTTTCCCTCTATCTCCTCCCTCCCTTCCTTCTTAATGCTGTTGTCCCTTCTTTCCTCCCTCTCCCCCCTTCCTCCCTCTCTCTCCCTTCATCCTTCCCTCCCCCCTTTCACTATTCCTCCCTCGCCACCCCCTCCCACCCTCCCCGTCCCCCATTCATTTTCACGTCCTAAATCTCTCTACCCCTCCCCCCCCCCTACACCCTACCCCCCCCCCCCTACCCCTACCCCTACCCCTCCCCCTACCCCTACCCCTCCCCCTCCCCTCCCCTACCCCTCCCCCTACCCTCCCCCTCCCCCTACCCCTACCCCTCCCCCTCCCCCTCTATAATTTGATCAATAGAGCAAAGCATTTCCCCATACAGTTTAAGTGTACAATACCCCCTAGTTTCCCCCCCCCCCCCCCCCCCCACACACACACTCTCTTTCTCTCTCTCTCTCCTACCTTTCATTGGATTTTGCCACTTTACCTTCTTTACCTTTTGCTATTATTGGTCTATTCCCCCCCCCCCCCCCACACACACACACACTTGCACTCAGCCATAAATCAGAAACATTTGCTTAGGTGTGTTCTAAGATATCTGTATACATTTCTATTCACAACACACATTGGCCCACTAGTATGCCTATCATAATCGATGTATATTGGATCTAGGTATTCAGGTAGTTTGGTGTAGTGAGAGAGAGAGAGAGAGAGAGAGAGAGAGAGAGAGAGAGAGAGAGAGAGAGAGAGAGAGAGAGAGAGAGAGAGAGAGAGAGAGAGAGAGTGTTTTGATGGTGGTATGTCTAATTGGGTGTAATAGCTGTTTGAGGATTCTTGTGTGTGTGTTTTGTGATGTGTTTGTGTGTGTATGTGTGTGTGTGAGAGAGTAGATATGACTGTGTTTGTCACTATGTGTGTGTAACTACATGTGTGTGATTGTATGGTGTGTGTGTGTTTGAGAGAGAGTGAGTGTGTGTGACTGACTATGTATGTGTATGTGACTGTGTATGTGTATGTGACTGTATGTGTGTGTGTTTGAGAGTGTGTGTATGTGACTGAGAGTGAGTATGTGACTGTGTATGTATGTGACTGTGTGTATGTGTACTTACCACTACCATCATGATTGCCGTGATTAATACCGTGTTATTGAGCGATGGGATTAAGTGTGTGTGTGTATGTATGTATGTGTGTATGTATGTGCCTGCTTTAGTGTGTGTACGTTTCCATGTGTATACATGTGTTCGTATTTACGCTCGTATCAAATAATATTATTTATATATTATTGTTATTTTTTTTTTCCTATGTGATTGAGGGAGGCAAAAGGCAGAACTGCCTATAGCGAGTGCCCCCCCCCCCCCCATAGTTGAAAGAGTGACAGGGCCAAAATCAAGAGACGTTCGAGCCAAAATGCCTGGACACACGGAGTTTGAAGCAATTTAAGTCATAGGAAGAGGGAAAGACTGATTTGGAGTTTGAAGCAATTTAAGTCATAGGAAGAGGGAAAGACTGATTCATTCTGGGTCATCGTTTTCTGTCAAGCTTGTATAGGTAGCGCCAGCGAACTTGACAATAATCTTGACCCCTTAACTTATTATAACTCGAAATGAATGAAAGCAATCGGACTGACGTTTTTATCATTTGAGAAGAGTCTACCAGGCAATAGGTGTGGATATTTAGAGCCAGTTTGCTCTAGGCCCTTTTGAGTTACAGAGAGATCAGGGATGAAGATTATTGTCAAGTTTGTTGGCGTTACCTATAGTTAATTAATTAGGATGTAAGGATACATTCCCTAACAAGTTATTTTAAAAAGTCAACACTTCTCAACAGACTGACCTTAGCTGCCAAAAATCTCTCAATTTTTCCCCAGGGAAGTACAATGTAGGTAAAGAAGTGAACCGCACAAGACTTAGTTCCATGTCCAAATGCATGAAGGAATGTCGTTACATTCTTATCTTTCAAAATCGCAAAAGTAACGTATCACAGTCAGGTTTGATCCAACGAATTGAATAGTCCACTAGGCTAACGTCTTACTAGTGTGTGGGTGTGTGTGGGTGTGGGTGTCTGCGGGTGTGTGTGTGTGTGTGTGTGAGAGAGAGAGAGAGAGAGAGAGAGAGAGTGTTAGATAGATAGATCATGTGGGTGTGGGTGTGTGAGAGAGAGAGATCATGTGAGTGTGTGCGAGAGAGAGAGTTAAAGAGATCATATGGGTGTGAGAGAGAGAGAGAGAGAGAAGAGGGGGGTGGGAGGGGGATCATGTGTGTGTGTGTGCGTGCCTACCAAACCAGCCAATTTGCCTTCACTCTCTCTCTGGCTCTCGCTCTTCCAGCTTGACAAAAGAGCAGTGTACTTACACTATCACGCACTCGGACACCCGGTATATGGGGCTAACACATGCTATACCAGGGAGAGAGAGAGAGAGAGAGAGAGAGAGAGAGAGAGAGAGAGAGTGGGGGAAAGAGAGAGTGGGAGGGAAAGAGAGAGAAAGAGAGAGATTTTTTTTATAGATATACATAGATAGACAGACGTAGAGAGAGAGAGAGAGAGAGAGAGAGAGAGAGAGTGAGAGTACAGTCGCCCTAATAAGTGATGTGTCGGCACTATCTTTTGACCAATAATTGGTATCAGCAATATCTAAAAGTCGATTTATTGTTTCGAGTGAGATATACAAACATTTTCCTATGCTTACCCACCCTATTCAACATCTGACAGACATTAATACAACACAGAGCGAGCCAAACGTAATGTCAGCTGAGACATAACTTATCAGCGCCACTGTACATGCATACCTAGAGGCAGACAGACATAATGGGACCAATATATTATCATATGTTCATTTTGTCATGTAGGAAATACAGAGAGAGAGAGAGAGAGCGAGAGTGTGTGGGTGGGGGGAGATAATATATCATGTTAAATTCACTACCTGTCACTTATCAAAGAAACAGTAACAAAAGCCAACCTTAAATAAAGCTGTTACCCTCGTGATAAACCTCGTACAAGATATATTATGAACACCCTACAGTTAAATTGATAATGTTACATGATACCTAATACTCTTACGGTTTTAGAATGCCCAAAAGCTTCACATATTTGCGTATTATTTATTTGTGTGGATTCAAACCCTCTCAGGAATGTTAATCTTGTTTGTTTTTAATGCTATCGCAGTATGTATAGAAGTCAGCGAACCCGACCCTAGATATTCAGGTTTCATGTTTCCGCATTCTTTTCGACGCTCACACAGCATACTAAATTAACCCCTTCAAGAGTGGTGATGGGCTGGTCTATCAGAGTGAGAGCTGAGCGATCTCTGCCATACCCATAGCTTACTCTGATTGTTCCTTTTACTTATAAATTTTCTTGATCTCAAGTGGCACGCGGCGTCTCTTCCGTGGATTGACCTCTCTACTGCCAACCTAGAGGTTGACAGATTGGGAGCCAAAGCGTCACATTTGTCCTGTGCCCCTCAACTTTCCCTTCATAATTGCTGAGGGGTGCAGGACCCTGGGTGGGTCTTTGGTTTCCTGTGCGTTTCCGCAAACTGCTCAGCTCCCCGCCTTGGAGTGGCTTCGGTCACCTGGGCTTTATTAGTGGTAAGCAGGGAGGGTTTTGTGGGGGCGCTCGGTTATAGCCTTGGCCTTGCTCGGGACCTTGGGGTTGTTCGGCCAGACAGCCTGGGGAACAACAACAACAACAAACAACAACCCCTTCAAGACAATCATATTATTTTCGTTTCATTCTGGCTCCCATCAGACGCTTTTTATTCAGCTTAGGAATGACCTTGAAGATCTTTAGTCCTCCACATAGCCTTAAATGTTTGAACTGAATACATTTTTATATTCAGTGCAGTCGGCATTGTACTGAAAGGGTTAAGCGTTTACAATCCATCAGAAGTCTCTCTCTCTCTCATAAACACACTAACTCTAAATCTAACACACACTCACTCACTCTCACTTTCTCTCTCACTCACTCACTTTCTCTCTCTCTCACACACACACACACACACACACACACACACACACACACACACACACACACACACACACACACACACACACCACTTAATAGCGATCAATAGGTTAGTGGTCACATGCCAATTACCACCACTACCACCCCCCTTTCCCCCGTCCTAGTACCATCAACTCTTAACACCCTTTACACTTATCCTACCACAACCACTACCACCTCTTCCCACTCGCTACCACAACCACCAGCACAACAACCACCACACTACCACAACCCCCTCCTACCACTCCACCACCTTTACTACAACTCCCCTCCCCCTACCACAACTACCACAATCAAAACTACCACCCACTACCCTCCATCACCCTTATTACAACTCCCCTCCCCACCCCTACCACAACTACCACCTACCGCAACCTCCCACCCCTCCACCACTACCCCTACCACCTCACTACTACCACAACCACCTCCCAATCACCACTACCACCACCACCCCTCCTCCACCTTCCTCACCCCCCACCACTACCACCTCCATCACCATCAACCCCTTCCCCCATCAACTCAACCTACTCTACCCCTCTCCCAACACCACCCCCTCCAGCACCACCATTACCCCTTCCCCCATCATTTTCCCCCTCTTCCCCCAACACCACTACCTCCACCACCACCCCTCCCCACCATAAACACCCTCCAGACCTAACTAGCATTAAGTAGTATCGAATAATGCTGACTTGAGTGGAGTAACCCTTGGGAATTCCTAACACCCAATGTACTCGAGTAAAGAACTAGATAACTTAATGTTCTTTTAAGGGGGGTCACCTGTGTTTTACCTTTCTTTGGGTTGTATTCATTTGGCCCCATTCAGCCTACTGTTTTAAGACGTTTATCCCCATCCAGGTCTCGATTTATACCTGGCGAGCGATAGCGAGCCACCATATTTTGGACATTGCGTTAGACAGCTGGCTAAATTTGTACATTTTTCGATAGAAAAATGTCTCCAGCGAAGCCTGATTTCTCCATAAAATACTGGCTCGCTATCGCTCGCCAGGAAAAAATCGACACCTGGATTGGGATAAATGTCTTAAAACAGTAGGCTGAATGGGGCCGAATGGATACAATCAAGAAAGAGAGACAGAGAAAAAAAAAATACAGGTCACCCCTCTTAAACTGATTCTGGTTACTATAGTCCGTTCATTCTAGGCTGGGCAACAATCGTAACCCCTAACCTCTCATAACTCAACAATCGTAACCCCTAACCTCTCATAACTCAACAATCGTAACCTCTAACCTCTCATAACTCAACAATCGTAACCTCTAACCTCTGTAACTCAACAATCGTAACCCCTAACCTCTCATAACTCAACAATCGTAACCCCTAACCTCTCATAACTCAACAATCGTAACCCCTAACCTCTCATAACTCAACAATCGTAACCCCTAACCTCTCATAACTAAACAATCATAACCCATAACCTCTCATAACTCCACAATCGTAACCCCTAACCTCTCATAACTCAACAATCGTAACCCCCTAACCTCTCATAACTCAACAATCGTAACCCCTAACCTCTCATAACTCAACAATCGTAACCCCTAACCTCTCATAACTCAACAATCGTAACCCCTAACCTCTCATAACTCAACAATCGTAACCTCTAACCTCTCATAACTCAAAAAGGACTAGAGTAATCGAGCTAATATGTCTACCAAATAGGAAGACTTGGCTAGGGAATAGGTGTATGAATTGACAGCTCATTTGTTCTAGCCCTTTTTGAGTTACAGAGGTTAGAGGCTACGATTTCTGGCCAACCTAAAATGAACGGACTATATTGGACGATTTTATTCAGTTTAAAAAGAGCCTCTCAACAATTCACAGGCTGCGAACTATCTCACTTAAGGGGAGATTTCCACTTGAGGGATTTTTTTTCTGGAACCCTTTCTCCGTCATGTTTAGCCCCATTGCTTTTGAGATTTTAAGACGTTCGCCCCATTATTTTGGCGATTTTAAGAACTTTCGCTCGCTTTCTGTCAATTTTAAGACCTTTCATGCCATTAAGGTGTCGATTTTTTCCTGGCGAGCGATAGCGAGCCTGTAATTTAAGATGAATCGGCCTTTGGCCGGGACATTTTTCTACCGAAAAATGTACAAATATATCTTGTAAGGTGTTCAAGGTGGAGTAATTTTAAGCTTGATGGAGGTCTAGGGAACAAACTGAATACCTCCCCTTAACCCTTTTTTAGTACCGGTACCACAGATCCTTGATAACTCAATCGTCTGAATATAGGTATAATATATGTAGAGACGCCACTGTTACAGAAGGGGTTAAGTACACGAGTGAAGAACCAGGTAACTTCATACACTCTATCAATATAACCAATAAGGCCAATATTACACTCTATCAATATAACCAATAAGGCCAATATTACACTCTATCAATATAACCAATAAGGCCAATATTACACTCTATCAATATAACCAATAAGGCCAATATTACACTCTATCAATATAACCAATAAGGCCAATATTACACTCTATCAATATAACCAATAAGGCCAATATTACACTCTATCAATATAACCAATAAGGCCAATATTACACTCTATCAATATAACCAATAAGGCCAATATTACACTCTATCAATATAACCAATAAGGCCAATATTACACTCTATCAATATAACCAATAAGGCCAATATTACACTCTATCAATATAACCAATAAGGCCAATATTACACTCTATCAATATAACCAATAAGGCCAATATTACACTCTATCAATATAACCAATAAGGCCAATATTACACTCTATCAATATAACCAATAAGGCCAATATTACACTCTATCAATATAACCAATAAGGCCAATATTACACTCTATCAATATAACCAATAAGGCCAATATTACACTCTATCAATATAACCAATAAGGCCAATATTACACTCTATCAATATAACCAATAAGGCCAATATTACACTCTATCAATATAACCAATAAGGCCAATATTACACTATCAATATAACCAATAAGGCCAATATTACACTCTATCAATATAACCAATAAGGCCAATATTACACTCTATCAATATAACCAATAAGGCCAATATTACACTCTATCAATATAACCAATAAGGCCAATATTACACTCTATCAATATAACCAATAAGGCCAATATTACACTCTATCAATATAACCAATAAGGCCAATATTACACTCTATCAATATAACCAATAAGGCCAATATTACACTCTATCAATATAACCAATAAGGCCAATATTACACTCTATCAATATAACCAATAAGGCCAATATTACACTCTATCAATATAACCAATAAGGCCAATATTACACTCTATCAATATAACCAATAAGGCCAATATTACACTCTATCAATATAACCAATAAGGCCAATATTACACTCTATCAATATAACCAATAAGGCCAATATTACACTCTATCAATATAACCAATAAGGCCAATATTACACTCTATCAATATAACCAATAAGGCCAATATTACACTATCAATATAACCAATTAGGCCAATATTTGTATTACTTCCTACCCATAAAGTTAGAGGGTCATTACGCTTACATAGTGATCTGTTATGGGGGCGATTAATCTATTGTGTAAGTTTGCTTTGATCACCATAATAATTTCACCGCCACTACTAGCCCCCACAATCCACCACTACCCCCTCTCCTCACCATCACCACCACCCACTACCTCCACCTTTCCTCCCTCTCCACCACCACCACCCTTACCTCACCCCACCCTTTACCCAACCCACACCCCTGAACACCCTCACCCTATCGTCTCCACTTTCATCCCCATCTTCTCCACCTCCACCCTACCTCATCCTACTCCACCCCCACCCCCTCTTCGCCTCCACCCCACCCCACCCCCCCCCCACTCTCTCCACTCCCATCCCCCTCTTCACCACCACCACCTCCACCCCCTCCCCCCCACCACCACCACCCCACCTCATCCTACCCCATCCCACACTCTAGACCTCCCCCCACACCCCTCCCTCTCCACCACCACCACACCCCATCCTCTCAGCCACCACCCACAGCTCCACCTCCACCCTACCTCATCCTACTCCACCCCACCTCCTCCACCTCCACCCTCTCCACCACCACCCTCTCCACCACCACCCTCTCCACCACCACCCTCTCCACCACCACCAATACACCACCAACAACAATCACTACCGATTATATTTGTTCCACCCTCCCTCCCCTCCCTTAATCTACTATATAGTCCTTTAAATGACACCCCCCCTCCCCCTTCCGCTCTCCCCCCTTTATCCATTTATCATTCTCTGTTCTATTCTTCCTCACTGCTTTCTTCTTGTTATCATTCTCGGTTATAATCTTCCTCACTGCTTTCTTCTTGTTATCATTCTCTGTTCTATTCTTCCTCACTGCTTTCTTCTTGTTATCATTCTCTGTTCTATTCTTCCTCACTGCTTTCTTCTTGTTATCATTCTCTGTTCTATTCTTCCTCACTGCTTTCTTCTTGTTATCATTCTCTATCCTCTTCTTCCTCTGATTTATTCTTCATGTTCTCCCTTTCCATTCTTTTGTTTCCCCTCCCCCCACTCCCCCTTTATCCATTTATCATTCTCTGTTCTATTCTTCCTCTCTGCATTCTTCTTCTTCTTCTTCTTTTCTATTCCCTTTCTCTTGTTTTATCTTCGACTTTCGTATGTTCTCATTCTTCACCATCACCACAGCCCCCTACGACAACCTCCATCTTAACTCACTCCATCACTTCTCCACCACCATCTCCACCCTCTCCATCACCACTACTACCACTATTTTCATCACTCCAACACCATCATCTACACCACTTGCAATCCCAACATCACTACTCCACCACAACCACCACCGTCCCCCTCCCTCCATCACCACCATCACTCCTCCATCACTACACCGCAGCCACCACCGTCCCCCTTCCCTCCATCACCACCACTTTCAATCCTCCATTACTACTCCACCAAACCACCACCATCTCCACCAGCTTCTCCCCCTCCCCACCCCCCTACCACCATTGTACATTCCCACTCCTCCCCCCCCCCTCCCCCCTACTTAATCTGCTATATATTCCTTTTAAATGCCACCCCCTCCCCCCCCCCCTCTCCCCCCCCCCCCCCCTTATTCTTCTTCTTTCCCTCTCTCTTCTTCTTCTTCCTCCTCCTCCTCTTGTTCTTTTCTGTATCTTTGTTTTTCCCGTTTGTTTTCTTATCGTCTTTGTCTTCTTCCTCTCTCTCTCTCTCTCTCTCTCTCTCTCTCTCTCTCTCTCTCTCTCTCTCTCTCTCTCTCTTAGACAAATATCTCGCATCAAACCCGCGACTGACTGCGTTTGTAAATGAATAACTTTATGTTATCCCCTTCTCAGTTACTAACCCATCTGTCCCCTACTAACTTCCTAATCCTGCCACGGACATTAGTTCCAGGGCAGTAGTTCCCTTTCCAATGTTCCCTCACCCACTCTAAATCACTGTTTGGACACTTGATCCTCAGTGTTTTGGAGGACAAGCAGCCTAGAAGGGTCACTAGACCTGTTGTTGCTTGATTTCCTTTGTACTACTCTCTCTCTCTCACAAACCATTCAATACAACGCAGCCAAGGGTAATTTTCGGATAATTTGGGCCATCTGTTATTTATGAAGCTATCTGTGAACCAGTGGGATTCGAACCCCTGTGTCCCTATTGAGTAGCACCGAATTGCTCGACAATTTGAGGCCATTTAGTTACAATGAGAGAGTGCGGTGAGACGAGATTGATGTGGGTGTGTGTGTGTATGAGAGAGAGAGAGAGAATGTGTGTGTGTGTGTATGAGAGAGAGAGAGAATGTGCGTGTGTGTGTGTGTGAGAGAGAGAGAGAGAGAGAATGTGTGTGTGTGAGAGAGAGAGAGAATGTGCGTGTGTGTGTGTGAGAGAGAGAGATAATGTGTGTGTGTGAGAGAGAGAGAGAGAGAATGTGTGTGTGTGTGTTAACCCTTTGAGTCTACGAGGACGTGTTTTCTCCATTTTCTTCTGGCTATTATTAGACGATTTTATTCAGATTAGGAAGGGTATAATTATGTCAGTCAGAGGGTTAATGGAGATAGTCTTTACCCTTTTCATACCCACACATCCTTCCTAAGCTGTATAATATCGTCTAATGGTAGCCAGAATAAACTGTCAAAATACGTCATAATCCTCAGGTAGTGATGTTTTTGGATTAGGCGTGCTAAATGGTCTAGTGCGTACGAATCTGGAAGGGGGGCCCTGTGTGTTTTTTTTTTTTTTTTTTTTTTTTTTTTTTTTTTTTTTTTTTAAAGCTTGATAGAGGTCTAGGGAGAAAACTTAAACAAATATATGTACCGGTAATAATACAAACCAAATAAATAAATAATATAACCTCTCCTTACCCCCTTCTGTACCGGTGACGTCTTTTGTATTTGATTTTGTATACATTTAGACGATATTATGTAGCTTAGGAAGGATGTATGGTAGTACACATAGACTACAGTAGATCTGGACTGGACACGAAAATGGAACTTTGCAGTAAGGGACCCAAAATCGGAAAACGAGCCCCCAAGTTCGATCCTCGAAACCGCGATTTTTTTTATATTTTCGCGGTTTCGAGGTTCGAACTTGTGGGTTCGTTCTCCGATTTTGAGTCCCTTACTGTCCAGTCCAGATCTACTGTAGTCTATGATGGTAGATACAAGGATTAATTGAGATAGTCTGTAGTATTTAATTGGTAGACGTCCTTCCTAAATTGAATATAATCGTCTAATAGTAGCCAGAATAAAGTAAACAAGACGTTGCCGGTACAGAAGGGGTTAAATGATATTCCATAATTATACTAACTATGCGTCTCCCGTTCCTCTCTACCCTACCAGCTGGGCCTACCCCAACAACCTCCGCACCTCCTACTACGCCAGGGCAGCGGCCCTCTGCGGCCAACCCACCGAGGGAACGGAAAAGTAATTGGACTGTTTTTTATTTATCTTTTTATTTTTTATTTGATTTGATTTTTGTTAAATCATTACTGCCTTTTTTATTTTTTTCCTTCTGCTTTTTAAAATATTCAAATAAATACAAATTATATATATATATATACCGTATATATATATATATATATATATATATATATATATATATATATATATATATATATACTGTATATGCTGAATATCCACAGGGAAGGAAGGAAAATAAACACGGAATCCCAAGCGCTTTCATGTATTACATCTTCAGGGGACAGATGTAATACACGAAAGCACTTGGGACTCCGTGTATATTTTCCTTCCTTCCCTGTGGATACTCGGCATATTATAAGTTCACTTGTTGCTGTGACTGTCTTGCATATATATACAGTATATATATTTAGGCTATATATATATATATTTTAATCGCTCCTGCTTTGCTTGAATTATGAAGCTATATATTGCCGTTGTATGTGCTTTCCTTATTATTTCTGCTAACGTTCATATTTCTGTGTTATATTATATTCAATATCTGCACTATATATTATTACTCAGTGTTTGTGTGTGTGTGTGTGTGTGTGTTCTGCATTGGGGAAATTGTAGGCACCAATCGAGCAAGGCAGTACCCAGGGGAGGCCACATAGGTACGTGATAAGGAGTTGCTGGAACTCCTGTTTCATTTGCCTGGCTTCCCACATTGTTTCTATTTTTGCCTCACTTATACAGAGAGTAATCCAGCTAACTCTCACAAACACTTCCCCCTCCTATGAATAATTTCACTACACTTAACAAACACACCACACTTTTTGTCAATACACTTGAATTACCGTACCTCTAACGTACTATACCTTGATATTGGCTAATTTGGCTCTCTATCACTCTTTCAACCTTTGAGGGAGACATTCGTTACAGGCAGACTACCTTTTGTCTCCTTCAAACACATAGGAAAACAAACTAAACTAAAAAAACAAATGTGTTCAAGCTAGAAACATGAAAACTTGCATAATTGTATGTGACAAATTGCATAGTGCAAAGTCATTTTAGGCGAAGGTATGCGCTCTACCGAATTCCTCGCTAGTTTGTTCTATACAGTAGGCTATATTTAAATTATTTATAAGTTATTCCTCTGTCTATTACCACATTTTCTTTCTCACCTCTCGACCTCCCACAATTGATATAGTATCCCCTTTTAAATCTGATCCTATTGCCATTTTCTATCTTGACTTATTTTCTGTTTTCCGTTTTCTTTCTCTCCTCCGTGTTTCTGGTCTCGCTCCGTTTTCTTTGTATTTATCTTTCCCTTTCTCTTTACTCCACCCTCTCTGCCACGTTTTTCTCTTTTTCTTCTCTTCTCTTCTCACACACACACACACTCTCTCTCTCTTCTTTCCTCTTCCGTATTCCACCCCTCCCTCTCTCCTCTCTCCTCCTCCTTCCCTCTTCTCTCATCCCTCTCCACCCCCTTTTCCTCCTCCCCTTCCCCTTCCTCCCTCTCCACCACCCCTCCCCCTGTTGTCAAATATTCAACATTAATCGTGCAGTGGTGCCACATCTATAAGTTTTTGACCTCTTGTGTGTGTGCTTCTGTGTGTTTGGGAGGGAGGGGAGGGTGGGGTGGGGAGGAGGAGTGTGTGTGTGTGTGTGTGTGTGTGTGTAAGTGTGTGTGTAGTAGTAGTAGTAGTAGTAGTAGTAGTAGTAGTAGTAGTGTTTATGTGTTGTGAAAGATGTGTGTGTGTGTGCGTTGTGAAAGGTATATGTGTGGACAAGTGTTAGTATGTGGGGGGGAGGTTGAGAGAGAGAGAGAGAGAGAGGTAGGTAGGTAGGATAAGGTCATGTTTCCCTCGTATGTACGGTATATAATGTGCGTGTGACATATTGATGTATTGACAGATAGAGGAGGAACAGAATACTGAATATATTTGAGATGATGAGATAGATAAATAGATAGATGGATAATAAGATAGATAGAGGTGATGAGGTAGATAGGTATAGATATCTAAATAGAGATGATGAGATAGATAGATACATAGATAGATATGTAGATATACCGGTATAGAGATAATGAGATAGATGGATATAGATTATGAGATAGATATAGATAGATATAGAGTGAGAGAGAGTGAGGGGGAGGGGGGGGGGGCAGCAGTAACACCTGTATGTTAATAGCCCAGGGCAGGTGTGCTGCTTATTGGAGGGGGGGGGGGGGGGGAGAGAGAGAGCGAGAGAGAGAGAGAAAGGTAATTGAGGAGGAAGAGGAGGTGGGAAGATAGGAGAGGGAAGATATGTGGGAAAGGAAGAGGGGGAGGAGAAATAGAGGGGGAGGGGAGGAGGGATAAATGTAATAGAGGAGGTGGGAAGATAGGTAAGGGAAGAGATGTGGGATAGAGGAGGAGGGGGGAGGAAGACAAGAGAGGGAAGAGACGTGGGGGAAGAGGAAGGGAACGAGGAATAGAGGAAGGAGGGAGGGGGAGAAAGAAAGGAAGGAGGAAGGGAGGGGAGAAGAAAGGAAGGAAGGAGGAAGGGAGGGGGAGAAAGAAAGGAAGGAGGAAGGGAGGGAGGGGGAGGAAGTAAGGAAGGAAAGGGTCGAGGAAGAAGAAGATAGGAGGGTGAGAAGGAGAGGAGGGGGAAGAGGAAGAGAGACGGAAGAGGAGGAAGGAAGGAAGGAAGGAAGGAAGGGGAGGAGAGACAGGAGGATAGAATGAGTTGGGAAGGGGGAAAGAGAGGAGGAAATGTAAGAGAAGGAAAGGAAGGAGTACATACGGAAGGAGACAGCTGAGAGAAGGATAGGGGATGTGGTAGGGTAGGGGGTAAGGGAGGGGGTAGGGATGGTTGGGGAGCAGTAGGGTGGTGGTAGGTATTATTATGGATGGTTGATGAGGG
The DNA here is from genome assembly GCA_032716605.1 of Paralithodes platypus. NCBI lineage: Eukaryota > Metazoa > Arthropoda > Malacostraca > Decapoda > Lithodidae > Paralithodes > Paralithodes platypus. The sequence continues at coordinate 104,268 of CM064505.1, read as the reverse complement.
TAATGATGGTGGCAAGGGATGGGATGGGAAGGGGGTAGGGGGTAGGGTAGGTGGTATGGTGGTAAGGGATGGGTAGGGTAGGCGGTATGGTGGTAGGGGATGGGTAGGATAGGGGGTAGGGTTGTAGGGGATGGGATTAGGGTATAGGGGAGGGGGTAGGGATGGCAGGGGAGGGGGTAGAGATGGCAGATGAGGGTAGGTATGGCAGGGAATGGGATGGGTAGGGTAGGTGGTAGGGCATAGGAGAGGGGGTAGAGATGACAGATGAGGGTAAGGGGTAGGAATGGTTGATGAGGAGGTAGGGGATGGGGTAGGGATGATCAACGTTGGATAATAAACATAACAGAACGATAGAATTAACAGAACGATAGAATTGGGAGGAGGGGGGAAAATGATGGAACTAGGAGGAGGGGGAAGAGACGTGAGGTAGGAGGAGGTGGGTGAGGAGGAAGGAAGAGGAGGGAGGAGGGGGAAAGAAGGAATAGTAGGTTGGAAAGAGTAAGGAAGAGATAATTGGGGGAGGGGTGGAGAGAAAGAGGGGAGGAGGGAGAATGGGAAGGGAGGGTATGAGTACAAAGGAGTACAAAGGAAATCAAGCAACAACAGCTCTAGTGACCCTTCTAGGCTGCTTGTCCTCCAAAACACTGAGGATCAAGTGTCCAAACAGTGGTTTAGAGTGGGTAAGGGAACATTGGAAAGGGAACTACTGCCCTGGAACTAATGTCCGTGGCAGGATTAGGAAGTTAGTAGGGGACAGATGGGTTAGTAACTGAGAGGGGGATAAAATAAAGTTATTCATTTACAAACGCAGTCAGTCGCGGGTTTGGTGCGAGATATTTGTCTAAGCGGAGTTTAAATGAATCAACGGTGCTGCAGTCTATAACGTCTCGGGGAAGCCCATTCCACAAGTTGACAACTCGATTGAAGAAGAAATCCTTAGATTCGTGTGAGTTAAAAGATTTACCAATAATTTTGCAACCGTTTCCCCGCGTGTAATTAGATTGGTCGATAGTGAAGTACTTACTACAGTTCATATTGTTGATGCCTTTGATGATTTTGAACACTTGAATTAAGTCATCTCTTAATCTGCGCTGGGTTAAAGGAAATAGATTTAATTCTCTAAGACGCTCTTCGTATGGTTTGTTCTTTAGGCTAGGTATCATTTTGGTAACTCTACGTTGAACTCGTTCTAGCTTGTTTATATCTTTTTGGTAATAAGGGCACCAGGATTGAACGCAGTATTCCAGAAGAGGGCGGACTAAGGAATTGTAAAGGGTTAGGATAACTTCTTTGGATTTATGCTCAAATGACCTGCCTATAAAGCCAATTATTTTGTTTGCCTTCTTAACAACTTCTGAACATTGTTGACTCGGTTTTAGGTTACTCGATATTGTTACTCCCAGATCGGTTTCTCTGTTTACATTCTTAAGCTGAGTGCCATTCATCGAATAGTTTGCTTTCTCATTTAGGTATCCGATATGTAGTACTTTACATTTATCCGCATTGAAACTCATTTGCCAAATTTGGGCCCAACATGACAATTTATCTAGATTGTGTTGCATTTCGTCAACTTGTTCTTTTGAGAGTACGCTATTTGCAATTTTTGTATCGTCAGCAAATTTTGAGATTGTACAGGTGAGACCCTCATCTATGTCGTTGATGTAAATTAGAAAGAGAATTGGTCCTAGTACCGATCCCTGGGGTACCCCTCTACTTACATTGGTCCATTTAGATGCCTTACCGTTTATGACTACTCTTTGCTTTCTGTCGCTGAGCCAATTTTCTATCCATTTCAACACACCGTCTTGTATTCCATGCGCTTTTAGTTTTAGCAGTAAACGTTTGTGGGGAACTTTGTCAAAGGCCTTTTGAAAATCAAAGTATATAATATCTACAGCTTTACTCTCATCGTAGAGGTTGAGGATATTGTGGAAGAAGTCTAAGAGGTTTGTTAAACAGGAACGTTTTTTACGAAAGCCATGTTGAGTATCTTTAAGTAAGTTATTTGCCTCTAAGTGATTTACGAGTCTGTCTCTTATGACCGTTTCTAGCATTTTACATACAATTGAGGTTAAGCTAATTGGACGATAGTTACTGGGTAGGGATTTGCTGCCTTTTTTTAATATCGGTGTTACGTTGGCTATCTTCCACTGATCAGGCATAGTCCCAGACTGCAAGGATTCATTGAATAGCAATGTCAGTGGTTTGGAGAGCTCATCCTTAGCTTCCTTTAGAACTCTAGGCGAGATTGTATCAGGTCCAGGCATTTTATTTACCTCGAGTTTATCTAAACAATTCAATACTTCTCTCTCTGTAACGGTGATATTGCTTAGAACATCTGAATTATCAATCTGAATCGGCGATGGTGTAGGGATATCACTGAGGTCTTCGGTTGTAAAAAACTGATGCAAAGAAGGTATTGAGGGCATTACTCATTTGTACTTCGTCTTTGGTGTATTCTCCATTTTCATCGACTAACGGTCCAACAGTTGAAGTAACTACTTTTTTCTTTCTGATATAACTATAGAATTCTGTCGGGTTTGTTTGACTTTGATTCGCAACATGTAACTCCAGGGTCTTTTTACTTTGCTTAATTAACTTTTTGGCTTTGCGTAGTAGCTCTACAAATTTCACCCATTCTTCGTCATTTTGTGAGGATTTTAATCTATCATTAGCAAATTTTTTAGCAAGCAGACAGTCTGAAATATCTTTATTCAACCATTTGGGCTTATCATTATGGCCTGGACGCCGTATTTTCGATGGTATGCAGTCTTGCACTTCCTTAAGGTAAGTGGTTGTGAAACACTCCCAAGATGTATTTATGTCGTTATTGTTAGTCAGAAAGCTCCAGTCAGTTTCTTTAAGCTTTGATTTAAGTTTATGAAAATTTGCTTTCTTGAAATTTGGAACTTTCTCAATGCTGCTATTTGATTTGTTACTAGTAAACTCTAAAGTGAAAGTTATCGTACGATGGTTGCTGTTACTGAATTCATCACCAATATTCAAATTCTCTATTAATTCTTCTTTTGTTGCGAGTACAAGGTCAAGCACATTATTACCACGGGTCGGAGATTGTACAAATTGAAAAAGTGAACTCTCTTGCAAGTTAGCATAGAGGTCGTGTCCAGAGTGTGAAGTAAGAATATCGCCCCATTTAGTCACGGGTAAGTTGAAATCGCCAAGAATTACGGTATCTTGTATGTTAGTTATTTCTGCAGTTTGTTCATAAATTTCACTGTCAGTTTGCACTGATTGAGCTGGGGGTCTGTATACTAAAGCTAGTGTTATTTTAGTTCCTCGTTTATTATTTAATAGTACGTAAGATATGTCTATATTCGCAATTTGAGGTTTTGACATTAAGACGGGATTTAGACTTTCCTTTATAAAAAACAGAACTCTTCCATTTCTATTGATCCGACTTTTCTCAAACATTGTATAACCAGGAAGCGTATATTCGGCTAAAAAGTCTCTGTCTTCCGTATTTAACCAAGATTCTGTAATGCCGATTATATCATAATGTTCTGTAAACACGATTTCCTCTAGATCTGAAAATGTATTGCGTATGCTACGAGCATTTACATAAAACACCTTAAGAGTATTAGAGTTGGATGTTACCGATTGTGCATTGTCTGAATTTTCAGTTCGTATTTGACTTACACTACCCTGCCTGGGGAATGAGGGGGAAGAAGAAGAAATAATTTGTTGGTTTGGAAAGAGTAGGTAAGTGATAGTGGGGCGGGGGGGGGGGGGGGGGGGGGGGTGAAAGGGGGGCAGTTAGGGAGGGAAATTATTTAGAGGTTAGTGACACAAGAACAAGGGGGGGTAGGGTTATTTTTTGGGGCTACTTATTTATTTATATATGATTTTTAAGTTTCCTCACTAGACCTCCATCAAGCTTAAAACAATACCCCAAGACCTCCCTTCGGTATAAATGTGTATCCCGGCCGGAGGTTGGTTCCTCCTAAATTGCAGGTTAGCTATCGCTCGCCTGTATGAAAATCGACACCTATATTTTTTTTTTTTTTTTTTTTAAAGAGACAATGAACGGAGGAAGGAAAAACACAGATAAAACAAAAAGGTCCATGTGCCTAAAGGCATCCTCCATTCATAAAATGTTTGTAACAACTGGATTTAAACATTTGTAGATTGTAAGTTTGTGGAAAGCAATTCGAGGGAAGTGAATTCCAAAGAGTAGTAGCTCTGGGGATAAATGAATTCTGATATGCAGAAGTTCTGCATTGTGGAGGAGAAAGTGTAAATTCATGGGCGCTCTCAGCTGCCCTAGTTCTACGGGGAAAGGCACAAAAGGTCTTAAAATTGAGACAAAATAGGGAGGAGGAGAGAGAGAGAGACAGAGTGAGTGTGAGAGCGATCGAGCTAGCTGAGGGTGAAAGAAAAAGAGGAAGAATGAGAGAGAGAGAGAGAGAGAGAGAGTGAGTGAGTGAGTGAGTCAGTGAGTGAGTGTGAGAGCGATCGAGCTAGCTGAGGGTGAAAGAAAAAGGAAGAAGGAGAGAGAGTGAGTGAGTGTGAGAGCGATCGAGCTAGCTGAGGGTGAAAGAAAAAGAGGAAGAAGGAGAGAGAGTGAGTGAGTGAGTGTGAGAGCGATCGAGCTATACTAGCTGAGGGTGAAAGAAGAAGAGGAAGAAGAAGAAGGAGGGAGAGAGCGAGAGTGAAAGAAGAGTGAAAGAAGAGAAGGGGGGAGAGAGAGAGAGGGAGAGAGGACAGGTGTGCCACAGGTGTTAGATAAGAGAGGGGGTGGAGCAAGGCCTTGGGTGGGGAGGGGGGAGGGAGGATGCAACATGGGGAAGTACCGCTAGTAATATAACACCAAGAAAAAAAGAGCAGGGAAATGGAAAACCTGACACATCACGTCCTGAATGTCCGTGGTTCGAGTCCCAGCTGAGAGTAAAAACATGTAGTAGCTCACATGTATTTTTAGAATATGCTTAATATACCTGTATATACTGTATATGCATGCATGTGTGTGTGATTCGTTTATATACGCAAGCGGTTTGATTCCAATACAGACTTAAAATTATATATATATATATATATATATATATATATATATATATAATATATATACAGTATATATATGCATGTGTGTGAGTGACTGTGATCCGTTATTAAAGTGGTTCAGATCTAGTTTAGCATATTAATTGAAAAACAAAAGAAAACAAATCATAAAATATAAAATCCTCTATTCCTAGTGTATAATGAAATAATATCTTATCTACATCTTATCCTAAAAAGGTTGCTGGGTTATTTACAACTTCCGGGGGAGATTTGTTCCAGGTAGAGCAACTTGTTTATCAGGTAGGGTTTATACTGGTAGTGAACGTATTGGTTATTATATTGGCAGTATTCATTGGGTTGAAATCACGTTATTGAGAGAGAGAGAGAGAGAGAGAGAGAGAGAGAGAGAGAGAGAGAGAGAGAGGGGGGGGGGGGGGGGATATGAACGTTAGAACAGGTGAGCTTAAAACTTGAGAATTATCGATCATAAAGTCAACCAGGTGAGTGATAGACTGTTAGAGAGAGAGAGAGAGAGAGAGAGTGAGAGTGAGAGAGTGAGTGTAGGACCTAGTATAGTAGTATGTAGCGTGTACTATAATTACCCTCTGTATGAATATTAGACCACTGCTACCATGTGTCTGCATAGCTACCTCTCTCTCTCTCTCTCTCTCTCTCTCTCTCTCTCTCTCTCTCTCTCTCTCTCTCTCTCTCTCTCTCTCTCTCTCTCTCTCTCTCTCTCTCTCTCTCTCTCGCTTACATAATTATATATATCATCTAGGTTCAAGCAGCCTCATAAGGACAATTAGATGTGTTGCCTTTTGCCATTGTTATTAGTCTACTGGTTATAATTACAATAGGTATAACTGTGTTGGTGGTGTAATGGTTTAGATGCTTATGTTCTGGGTGTGGTGTCCCGAGTTCGAATCCCGGGAGAACCATATTACGCTTTCATTAATGTATTCAATTGCATTGGGGTTTGTAATGGAGGATTAATGTGAAGAACGGGGTGTTCCATATTTAGTACATTAGTATATTGAGGGTGATTACGCATGTTGACAGTATGTTCTTGCTATCATTATAGACTATTTTAAACAACTTAGGAATGATCTGTGGGCATGGAATGGGTATCATCATCATCATCATCATCATCACACCCCTTTCATGCCCACAGATCATTCCTAAGTTGTTTAAATATAAAGGGGGCTCCCACAAATTCTTCCTAAGCTGAATAAAATCTACTAATGATAGCCAGAATAAACTTAGGGGTTAGTTGTAAGTAGCCTCCCCAAGTAATTAATATGTTGTTGCTTTCTTTCCTTCTCATACATACAGATACTATTAAATGGTTTTATTTTCTCTTACTTGCAAGCAGCCTCGGAAGGATTAAAATGTATATATTTCTTTGTATTCTGTTGTCTTTTGCTTTGAACTGTATATATATATATGAGAGAGAGAGAGAGAGAGAGAGAGAGAGAGAGAGAGAGAGAGAGAGAGAGAGAGAGAGAGAGAGAGAGAGAGAGAGAGAGAGAGAGAGAATACTACAGACTATAATCTTGCTTTGTCAGAGGGAGAGGGAGTGTGTATGAGAGTGAAGGTGAATGAGAGAGAGAGTAGCGTGCGAGAGTTGCCAGGGCAGCAGGTGATGGTGAATTATAGATGAACTTCTGATCGCTGTGTTGGTAGTTGTGGTAGTTGTAGTGTTGGTAGTTGTGGTGGTGGTAGTTGTGGTTGTGGTTGTGGTGGTGGTGGTTGTGGTGGTGTTTTTTGTGGTAGTGGTGGTAGTTGTAGTGGTGGTAGTTGTAGTGGTGGTAGTTGTGGTTGTGGTGGTGGTAGTTGTGGTTGTGGTGGTGGTTGTTGTGGTAGTGGTGGTTGTGGTGGTGGTAGTTGTAGTTGTGGTTGTAGTAGTTCTTGTGGTTGTTATGGTAGTTGTAGTGGTGGTGGTTGTGGTTGTGGTGGTGGTAGTTGTGGTTCTTGTGGTTGTTATGGTAGTTGTAGTGGTGGTGGTTGTAGTTGTGGTGGTGGTAGTTGTAGTGGTGGTAGTTGTGGTTGTGGTGGTGGTAGTTGTAGTTGTGGTGGTGGTAATTGTGGTATTTGTAGTGGTGGTGGTTGTAGTGATGGTGGTTGTAGTGGTGGTAGTTGTGGTTGTGGTAGTGGTGGTGGTTGTGGTAGTTGTAGTGGTTCTTGTGGTTGTGGTAGTTGTGGTTGTTGCTTTGGTGGTTGTGGTAGTGGTAGTTGTGATAGTTGTAGTTGTGGTGGTTGTGGTAGTGGTTGTTAATTAAGGCTTCAGGTGACATGAAAATTCTAAAATCTACGTTAATTATGCTCAAAGTCTCAAAAGGGAACGTTTTCTGTATATCTTGGCTTAGGAAGATGAAAGAAAATGGATAAGTTATGGTGAACTTTAATAAATGAATGTCATTTTTTTTTTCTTAAGAACATAAAATAAATAAGATGCTGAACCCTTCTTCACTACATCTCTCACTATAAAGCCGGTATAACACGAGCGCTTTTTCACTCAACATTTATCCTCAACACTGGTCTGGCAGCTTATGAGGTAAACATTTAAAATATTTCGGTTGCCTAAATTCATCTATCATCAGCCTAGTTGCCGATACCAGTGCAAAATAGTCCAAAAATGTTGCCAGAAAAATGTTGATAATCGAATGTTGACTATAAAAGATTTCGTGTGATACCGGCTTAACCTATACCCACTGCACTACGTAGCATATAGCCTACCCCCTACACTACATCTATCTTATAGCTACCTAAGAACATATCTATCTACAACTGACGATATCTATGTATGTATATACATACATACTCAGGCACATACCCATAACTGGGGGTGGCCGACTCGAGACAGAGCCCGAACTGGGACAAACACACAAAACAATAAACAAAATACACATTCACACACACATCTAGGTAGCCCAGGAGAAGACCCAGAGAACAATAATAATAATAATGATAATCCTATAATCTGATTGTTTACTAGTGTGATAATGGTGGTAATTGTGGTAGTTAGGGTAATATAGGAAAGTTGTGTTAGGTCATAGTTGTGGTAATGGTGGTAGTTGTATAGTTACGACAGGTTAGGTATGTAATAATCAGTTAACTTATAGTAACGGTTCCCTAATAACATATGCCTGACATTTGTTGATTTCATTCATTGAGTTTAGATGTGAAGTTGGTTGGTGTAAAAAACATAATAATTGCTAAGTATAAAAACAATCACCAATAGAAGAATACTCACGGCAGGAACTATGAGAGTAAATCCAAGCCCAGCTTATGTACAGTCGCGCTAATAAGTCATGTCTCGTCACCAAGTATGTTTTGATCAATAATTGGTATCAGCAATATCTAAGCTTCATTTCGTCATATCGAGTGAAATATACAAACATGTTCCTACACTTACCCACCATATTCAACATCTGACAGACATTAATACAGCACAGAGCAAGCCAAACGTGTAAGAGTTGTGTTATCGGGCGTACCACTACCAACATACAACATAAATCATCTATAAATACTTAACCTAACTAAAAAACCTAACCTAACCTAGTATTCTCAATACTACATGAATACTAGGTTATGTTAGGTTAGGTTGTTTGGTTAGGTTAATGGTTTAGAGAGGAGTTATGCTGTATGTCGGTAGAGGTACTCCCGATAACACAACTCTTACCTTCAAACGTAATGACCGCTGGGACATGACTTATTAGCGCGACCGTACACCCTTCTTCGAACAAATTATTCTGCAACTGAAACACCCTTTTTTTCAAGCTCTCACGACAATTCACCACTTGCGAGTTTCGTTCTATAAGGAAGTTGGAGCCGTGGACAACAATATTTAATAGAATTTACAGCTAAATAACGGTCATAGTACATTTATAAATACATAAAACACAATGCAACATACCATTTATCCATCAGAAACGTACATTATTCTTGCATTTCTGCTTAATACCGATGTTCACGGCTCCAACTTCCTTATAGAACGAAACTCGCAAGTGGTCAATTGGTCACTTGCGAGTTTCGTTCTATAAGAAAGTGGTGATGTCCTTTCCATTATATTCTAGCAACTATTAGAATCAGTCTCTCCCTCTTCCTATGACTTAAATTGCTTCAAACTCCGTGTGTCCAGGCATTTTGGCTCGAACGTCCCTTGAGTTTGGCCCTGTCACTCTTTCAACTCTGGGGGAGACACTCGCTACAAGCAGTTCTGCCTTTTGTCTCCCTCACTCACATAAAAAAAGAAAAAAAAAAAAAAAAAAAAAAAAAAGGGGGGGCCCTCTGTTGTATGCATGTGATCTCAAAGAAGAAAAAAAAGCTTAGTAAGGCCCTCTATATATGTTGTATGCATGTGATCGGTTTTATGGTACATGTTTTCTGATAATTTGTGTTTCTTCCCCAGCATGCACCCGAACTACCAGATCTACCAGCCGTCCTACCTCCCTACAGCCGCTGGTCTCCTGCCGATGACCCACAGCCACCTTAACCCCACAGCGGCGGCATTGAGTGCTGCGGCCTCTCAACAGCAGGCGTACTTTGACTACACTAACGCCGCCACTGCTGCCTCCTACCCTCAATCAGCAGCGTACCAGACTGCTGCCGCTGCCAATGCCGCCATGGAGCCTTATACTGCCATCTCTGCTGGTGAGGGGTCATAGGAGGGTTAAGGGGAGATGGGGCGCTTTTAATAGTCCCCCTTCTTCCTCATGTTTAGCCCCATTGGTTGTCAGATTTTAAGACTGTTCATCAACGCCTCCCTTCCGTCTCCTACATTTAGCAAAGATTCATAATACTCAACATATCTTTTCCTCACTTGCTTGTTTATACTAAGTCTTATACCGGTACCTAATGTGGTCGCCATCCAACAAAGTAAAAAAGCTTACCAAGGTACTGTAAATACTGGAAACTGTTTATGCCTGTCAGTTGAAGCAGAGCTGAAGTGATTTACAGCACAGCATTCACAGACTATTCAAAACAAAGCCCTGAAGATCATTACAGGCTGCACAGCTACTTCACCCACAGATCACCTACATCAAGAAACCAAAATTCTCAAAGTCAAAGACCATCTGGACATGAGAGGCACTCAATTCCTGGCAGCAGCCTCCACGAACCAAGACCACCCACTAAACTACATGGCAACACACCCACAGACACCAAGAAATATCAAAACAACACCCAGCACACGGTATCACACACAATTATTGTCCTCTCTCCCTCCCTGCCCACCCCGAACCAACTTCCAGAGCACATCCATACTCATATCTCTCACCGATCCATCCACTCACTCACAGACAACACGCAGCTGCATGCACGACCTCCCGAAATCCATCCTTCCGAATCCTTCCTTCCTCGCGAGGACAGAGTCCACCTGGCCAGGCTGAGATGCGGACACCATCCAGCTCTCCTGTAGCTATCAGAAGAGACTGGATGACTCCGTTGTCGACGCCTGCCCGGGATGTAACACAGCACCCCATACCATTAAACACATCATAGAAGACTGCATTTCACACAACCACTTATGCCAACAACACAATCTACACTCAATGAGAGCTCTGTGGGAAAGCCCGATCGTGGCCATGGCCTTTCTCAGGGACTCGGGGCTGTTCGGCCAGGCAGCTTAGGGAACAACAACAACAACAGCACAGCATTGTATGTAAGTGAGTGGAAGATTGCTACCACCCACCTACCACACATATCAAACTACAGTTATTCACACAACACAATACCAGACATCTGGAAGCATGGTGTCATCATTACATTCCCCAAACCCAACAAAGACCCCACGCTACCCTCCTCACACCACCCTATCAAACTCCTTTGCACCCCATCCAGAGTCATAGAATGCCTTGTACTACAACTGACCACACACGCGCTACCCCTAGCTCCAACACAACATGGCTTCAGGCCACTGCACTCCACAAACACACTTCTTACAGACCCTACACAAAGAGCTTAGTTATTGACGGCATCAACTCAGTCAGCCCACCACACAGATCACTACTTGCCACACTCGACATTAGTAAAGCCTTCGATGCTATCCCCCGCCACAACCTAACATACAAAATCTACGACACAAACATGCATAACAACACAAAAAGGTGGCTGGCCAACTTCCTAGCAGGCACACGTATCTTTTGCCCATCAGTCATCTAACATCAAAAACTTCCCAAACAGAACTCGACAAGACAGCGAAACGGGCGAGGGAACGCGAAAGTGGTCCCGGACCCTGAGAATAGGAACTTTAAATTATGTTTCTGTTCGGGCTATGTCTCGTGTCGGCCACCCCCAGCAATGGGGTATGTGCCTGAGTACATACCGTACATATATCCATCTATAAGATCACAGAGAGGGACAGAACTAATGTGGCCAACTGTACCTACTAAACAGTTAATTAATAATGTCCCATCTACGTCATGTGGGTAATTACGTCGGATACTATTTCAAGCTTTAAGAAAAATTATGATAACTATATTGGGGGTCTTTAACTTGAAATAAATAAATATTGGAGGTGGGGGTCTATACAAGAAGACTTCTTCCTCTCCCACTAAATATGTTTAGGTAAGCATGTTTACGTTATGTTAATTGTGTGTTGATGTTTCAGCGTCGGTGATGTCTCAGTACGGGAGCATGCCTGGGTACACTTGGGCCATGCCTCCTGCCGCTGCAGCCACAGCTGCCGCTGCTGCCGCCGCCGGAACCCTCCCCATTTCTCCGTACCAGCCCACTCAAACGCAACTCCAGGAGGCTCGCATGCAGTAACGGGACAAAGCGATAAGCATGGCAGAGGAATGAGGCTCGGAAAAAGTTATTAGCGTGGCAGAGGGGTGTGTTCTACATTTATGAGGCTTGGAAGAAGTGATAAGCTTGGCAGGGGTGCGTGTTCTACATTTTTGAGGCTTGGAAGAAGTGATAAGCTTGGCAGGGGTGCGTGTTCTACATTTATGAGGCTTGGAAGAAGTGATAAGCTGGGCAGGGGTGTGTGTTCTACATTTATGAGGCTTGGAAAGAAGTGATAAGTGTGGCAGAGGGGTATGCTCTACGTTTATAAGCCTGTCATGCAGTTATTATTATTTATTGTAAAACTTGAAAAATAAACAATCCAAAACGGAGACGATAATAAAGTAAAATTAAAGAAAAAGTGATGAACATGGCAGGGGGGTGCACTCTACATTTATCAGGCCCACATGTAGTAACGGAAAAAGGGGATTCGTGTGGCAGGGGGGTATCTATCTATCTATATATTGCCGGACGCAGGGGGGGGTATCCTCTGTGTTTATAAGGGTGTAAGCAGGCCATTTTAGGATTGGAATGAATATGAGAAAGAATATAGAAAAATTTACATGATGTCTTGGCCATTTTATCATTTCCAAAGACATGATATGAACTGTGGAGCATTAATTTATTTCTGTATATTTAGTAATGATGACTAAAAGGAAAGAAAAGGTTTATAAATCTAGAGCAAGTGGGGTGGTATGTTTTTATTTGCCGTAGCAACATACGCCAGGAATTATAAATCAGTATAAAAGATGTATTAGTAATCGAAGGTCTCTGTTGATCACCCAGTCAAATATATATATTAACTACAGCTGTTAGATATTTAACTATACAGGTCTCCCTCCCTGTCCGTATGCCCCGATTTACGATATTCTGAAAGGTTTTTAGGTGTTTGGGTTTGGGTTTTGGCTGGTCCCATTCACTTTAGGGTTCACTATACGATTTTGCTATTTAAGATCGGGTTTTCAGGAATGTAGCCCAATCGTATATCGAGGGAGAACTGTATTACCATGAGAGACGTAGGGTACAGAACGCTACGGGTATCCCTCGATTTACAATTGGCTTACGTTCCTCTGAAAAACCGGATCTTTAATAGAAAAATCATATAGCAAACCCTAAAATTAGTGGGGTAAATGGGGATGCGTTCTCGGACCAGCCAAAACCCAAACCCAAACACCTAAAAACCTATAATAATGTCGTAAATTGGGGCACCGGATAGTGGGGGAGACCTGTGCATAGTTTCAAAGTATCGCGCTATATGTAGTTCAAATGCTGCGTAAACCTCCAAATATTCAATCCTTACATTAGGGCACTGGATGTTATATATAACTTGAAAATGCTGCTTCAATTTCAACATATATCTATCAGTACATAGTGCCGTAAATGCTATGTATATCTTGGAAATCATGCGTAAAGATCCAAGTATCCCTCTTTACATAGTGCCGTATTTGCTATGTATAACTTGGAATTATTGGGCATTAGGTAATGTATCGAATGCTACATAAAGTTGTAAAATTACCGGTAGTTAAAATGTAAAACTTGCTAACTAAACATTGCAACTATGCATTTGTTGATACCTCTACTATAAATATAGCAAGCAATACATAGCAAAGGAATTGCTATGTAAATTTGTAAAGCTAGCACATTTATTGATACCTATAGTTTAAAAATAGCAAGCAATACGTAGCAAAGCGCTATGTATATTTGTAAAAGGACAGTAAAGCAGCTTAATGGCAAATGATGTTGCAGAAGTTTGCATCGCTTAACCATATTAGCACAACATTTTTTAGTAACGGCAAAACGCTGGGAGTCGTTTTGTTTTGTATTTTAGCCGAAACTAGCACAACGTTTTTTGTACGCGAGTAGGGGAAACTAGCCAATTTTTTCCGCAGAGCTCCAGTTAGTATGTGATATCAGTACCAAAATTATAATGTAAAACCTGCAAAAAAACAAAACAAAAAAAATAGTAACGATACAATATATAGACAAAATAACTTATCAAAATCGCTATGTGGGTTCGAATCCTGGGAGAATCACATGCTTTCATTAATTTAATTTGGTGATTATTGGTGTTAAGAACGATGTAAACAAAAAATCAATCTAACTCTATTTTTGGGTGGGGGGGGGTAATATTTTGTGTTGATTTGATAGACTAATTGGAGGTTAGCGCAGAAGTTGGTGATTGTGCCTTACGATGGGAGTAGGTGGAGCTCCTGTGTTCCATATGGTTGTGAACACTAACCCTCACTGCACCTAATATGACACACACACACACACACACACCTAATACACACACACACACCAACACACCTATCACACACACACCTATCACACACACACACACACTCACTCAAGACACACACCCACCCACACCCACACCCACACCCACATCCACACCCACATCAAACTCCTCTTAACCTTTTCACCACCATTACGTAATTTTCATCATATTCACACACTCACACACGTCAAATTCTTCGTAACCCCTTCACCACCATTACGTCATTTTCGTCATATTCTGGTTACTATTAGACGATTTTCCTTACTTTGTAATCTGCCTATGGGACTCAAATGGGTAAATGCGATCTTGATAAACCCTCTTAGTAACATAGGTCCTTCGTAAATTGCATAAAATCATCTAATTTTAGCCAGCATCAAAGGTAAAAAAGGCGTCATGGTGCTGAAGGGGTTAACGGCCGTAACGAGAAGGGCCACAGTCTAATGGGGCTAAATGCGAGGGAGAGGGGGGTCCAGAAAAAATTACCACCGCCACCCTGTAGTATCGGATAGGTACCCGGTAACAATTTTTATATGGTACATTACATATACAATTACGTACTTTTTGCGTACATATTTTTTCTTTTTACAAAATATATATGGAATACATGAGGCTTGTTGTGTATGTATAATTGCCGACGAGCTATGTTACATAAATGGAGGTATATAGATGAACTGTATCTATAATGATCTACTTTCTTGTTTAATTATACAGCTATAGTCTGTTCAGTAGAAGTTAGCCGGAAATTGTGACCCCTTAACCTCTGTAGCTCAAAAAGGGCTAGAGCAAATGGGATGTAAATTACCACACATATTCCCCGGCTCCGAGTCATGGTTTTTGTACGCCAAGTTTGCTGCGAGTATTTTGTTGGCGAAGAGGGAAGATGACGAGATGATATATTTGTAAACATTGACCAACGTTACTGTGATGTCGACTCTAGGGACAGTCTTTAACATGGTACTCTTATCATATAGGTTTTCACTATTTTCAATATTGTACACGTGAGGAAAACGACAAATCTTTACACTGGTGAGCTGTACCGTATATAGTCTTATGTAAACGGAATTAATCGGGTGACACATACATCTGTGAGGTATTATCACAAGATTTCGACCAAATTCCAGAATGTTTAGAGGGTTAGTGTAGAGATTGTTTTTCCCCGAGTTTACTTATATTTTCTAATTTATTTGAGTACTGTACTTATACAGTATAGGTAACTAATATACATACAGTATGCATATGTATAAATATTTATGAATATTGGTGTAATTTATGCTGCTGACCACCACACAAATTTGTTCTTATTTATTTTCCATTTCAATGTCAATTTTATGGTAAATTGTCTGAATTATAAATATATTGTTTACAGTTTGCTCTGTAATAAATTTGTAAAGACTGTTCCTGGGGTTAAAGCCATAAAACAACTGACTAAATCAAGCAGCTGGACCTTGGACTTCTCATCTTGGATATCTAGACACCTGAATATTTATTAAACTAAAAGTCACCATCATATTAATGTTACTACCTTTTCTGCTCTTATATCTCACCCAGAACCCTACCTATCACCAGTCAGAGCTATAATTATAATGTAAAACTTGCAAAATAAACAAACCAAAACTGGGACGACACAATATAAAAACAAATAAACTCATCAAAATTGCTATGTGGAAATAACTCTTTAATCCAATATAAAAATGAAATAAAAGAACACAAACCACACATAGGGTCTACATCACTACATGAGCAAGTTAATAATAATACCTTAGTAACCATAGCTATTTTATGATGACATAAGCAAAAATAAGCTGTTAATGAATTAGTTCGCTGTGCCTTATAACACGCCTTAACTTACGGCATCTTTGAGTATCCGGCCCCAGGTGTCACAAGAAGATGTGAAGTCCAAAGTCCAGCAAAACAAAAGAAGGTGAAGAAATGTACAGGCCCAGATGAATTATGTACCAAGCGGCCTTTTCTTCCAAATGGTTTTTCTGGAAAATACTATACCATCGAGATCAAGTTTTTCATGTTTTCTTTGCTGTAATTCTTTAGTCATTGATTTATTTTGTACCAGTACTTCAATTTGGTTAAGATTATGATGTGAAAAGTATGTATTAGTAAATACATACATACTTTTCAAATCATAATCTTAACCAAATTGAAGTACCGGTACAAAATATATCAATGACTAAAAAATTACAGTAGATTAAATTACAAACCTTGAGAATATGATGGTAATTATAATGTAAAACTTGCAAAATAAACAAACCAAAACTGGGACGACACAAGATAAACGCAAAGGAACTAATCAAAATCGCTAGTTTGGTTATTTCTGGGTATTTCTTCATCTTCAGTTGGTCCCTCCTCCATTTTCTATGAAGCCTTTTGTAATGTAAATCAAAACATGTTATTGTTTTTTACGCTCCCAAGTTATTATTGATATTACAAAGTTTATGTACTTTGCATTAATCTTTTTTAAATAATAATGTTTCATGGGATAATATATTGCATGATGTTAACCCTTTAAGTACGGGATAATATATTGCATGATGTTAACCCTTTAAGTACGGGTGAAGTTATTTTTCCATTTTTTCTGGCTATCATTAGATGATTTTTAGTCTGTTTAGGAAGGATTTATGATAGTCGTCAAATTTGTGGAGGTACTGTATATCACACCTCTGATTACTAGACGTCCTTTCTATGCTGCATAAAATCAGGAAGGATTTAAATTAGTCTTCAAATTTGTGGAGGTATACCACATCTCTCTAATTACTAGATGTCCTTCCTAAGCTGCATAAAATTATCTAATAAGAGACTGAATATAAGGAATAATATTGTTGTGATTTTTATTCTGACTCTGTAGACGATTTTACTGTGTTTAGGAAGGATTAATTATAGTCAATGAATTAGTGGAGATATTTTATACTTCTTTGATTACCAGACGTCCTTCCTAAGCTGCAAAAAAACATGTACTAATAGCCTGAGTATAAGGAATAATGGCGGCACCCGTATTAAATTGCTTAATATTGTCCCCCATGTTACTAGTGATAGAATATGGAAATAAAAACCTCGTTATTTTGTTAATGTGTAAGTTATAAGTTACTGAAGTAGCTAAAATAATTAATGTTAAGGCAGCCATGTAGCTTTAGTCCTAGGGTTAAGGTATTTTTATCTAGGGGTGTGCGAGGTGTGGAGGATTGGTGACTGGTAACAGAATATGACAGTCTATTTTAGTCTCTAGTAATATTAAAATCGTATGTATCGTAGAAAGAAAACAAATCATCACCTGTTAACAATTTAATTGAAATTATAATGTAAAACTTGCAAAATAAACAAACTAAAACTTAGACGAACACAGTAAAAAGACAAAAGAACTTATCAAAATCGCTATGTGGGAACAACGCTTTAGCAAAATAATATAAATAAAAGAACACAATCCACCACATAGGGTGTACATCACTACATGAGCAAGTGAATCTGTTTCCCAAGCAAACTAATCGCACATATACCAACTCACTCTCGTCATGTTCAAGGAATTAGTCAATTACTGTATATAGATCACCTCCCCGTCCACCCTTGCCCCCCAACCCCCCTTATGTTAAGAAGTACAGTCGGAAGTCAAATGCTCGTATTCATTAAACAATTCTTTCCCTTCGCAGCGCCGTTAATGGGCGAAAGAACTTGAAAAATTATGTTACTGTACCTTTAGAAATGGGAACTCTAATCCGTCTAAATCTCTGTAAACAACGAATGGACGAAATAACTTTATAAATTACGTTACCTTTAGAAATAGGAACGCTAATCTGTCTAAATATCTGTAGACAACGAATGGACGAAATAACTTAAAATATGTCGTTACCTTTAGTAATGGGAAATAAAATGTAAAACTTGCAAACTAAACAAACCAAAAATGGGACGATACAAGATAATCCGTCTAAATCTCTGTAGACAACGCTCATTCCCGCAGTATTCGTTCGGTATTAGGCGCTTGGGAGGGAAAGAATTGCCAAGATGGGCAGAATTTTTGGTATCGCCTGTACAATCCCTGGCGGTCCCACCAGCCTCCCACCGCATCGCTTGAAAAATTCTAATCTAGTTTAAAATACTGTAGTCACGCTTGAGACGGAATAGTCGTGTGACTCCAGATAGATCCTAACAGAATGCAAATACTGTAGTCATACATACGTCAGCGGAAAGTCTTGCTTGCCAAAAGGTAATTAATGAAGATTGTACAGTTGCCATAATCAGTTCTGTTCCTTTATATTCTGGTCATTGTGAAAGATCTCGAACGATTAACACGATTCTGGTCTAGTTGGGTTAGCCAGTATTAACAAACTATAGTCCATTTCTTTTAACCTGGCAAAAAGTTAACCCCAATAGCAGACTCTATAGTGAAGCCTCTCCTACTAGTCATACCTTGTACTTCACTATCAGAATAGTTTGACCATGCTAGTCCACAACACAATGCCTGCACTATTCTTCAGCACATAGTCAATAGTAGTCAATAGTTTGTAAAGAGAATGTATGGTCCACATCTCGGCTACCTGTTCAAGATGCCTTATCAAGTGCCTTCTATCTCCCCGCGTGCAAAGCGACCGGCTCGTCCAACCGTACTTATGTAGTCAGGCCGATAGTCAACCTAGGTATCATTAGACCTTGTATTATGTAGGGGGTATTGTCAAAGGGGGTAATTTTAATACACCTGGGAAAATTGAGGGCAGTCCAATAAACATTATTATTCAACCCTTGTTTGTTAAATTCACCTACTAGATGAGACAGAGTAAGGGGCGAGGGAACGCGAAAGTGGTCCGGACCCTTTTCGGGCTCTGTCTCGAGTCAGCCACCCCCATCTATGGGATATGTGCCTGAGTATGTACATACAGTACATACATACTTAATTCAAACTTACACAACACCATTAAGCCATAATTTTGCTGAAACAGAAATCCTGAATGAAATTACTTGAGGTTTTAATGAACTGCCTCAGGTGTCCACAATTACCCCCTTTTGACGGTATCGGAGCATAGTTAAGTATTCCTAGTTAAACAAGTCTGTATTCTAAGGTAGTATTATTTGAACTACAATTATGTAGTTGGTTTGAAGTGCATAGTCATGGAAAACTGCCTGGTGCGTATATAATGTTCGACGGCATGGTGTATTTATTATATCGCCTTAGATTATGCCAGTTAGAAACATTTGTACGATGACCACATTCTATAATTTATCTGACACAATGTACTTAAATACATAAAAGAAAGGAAATACTATAGGTAGCGCCAACGAACTTGACAATAATCTTGATCCCTGACCTCTCTGTAACTCAAAAGGGCCTAGAGCAAACTGGCTGTAAATATCCACACCTATTTCCTGGTGGACTGTTCCCAAATAATTGAAACTTCAGCCTGACTGTTTTCATTCATGTCGAGTTATAAGAAGTTAAATGGTCAAGATTATTGTGTAGTTCGCTGGCGCTACCTATAGTGGCAATGGATAATGTATAAAGAAATAGATGGTAATGAAGAGGTGAAGTGCAGTGTGTAATGAACTAATGATGTTGGTTATGGTGATGATGACGATGGAGGTACAGTAGTAAG
Organism: Paralithodes platypus; assembly: GCA_032716605.1. Classification (NCBI taxonomy): domain Eukaryota; kingdom Metazoa; phylum Arthropoda; class Malacostraca; order Decapoda; family Lithodidae; genus Paralithodes; species Paralithodes platypus. The sequence continues at coordinate 84,600 of CM064505.1, read as the reverse complement.
AATTAATTAATATGGTGAAAGTCTTGATGGATATAGTATAGGTAGCACCAATGAACTTGACCCCTTAACTTCTTATAACTCTAAATGAATGAAAGCAATCGGACTGACGTTTCCATCGTTTGGGAACAGTCCACCAGGAAATAGGTGTGGATATTTACAGCCAGTTTGCTCTAGGTCCTTTTGAGTTACATAGAGGTCAGGGATCAAGATTATTGTCAAGTTCGTTGGCGCTACCTATAATAGTATTATTTATTAATAATGGATTTGATAGTGATAATTGTAATTTAAATTAAAATGTAAAACTTGCAAACTAAACAAACCAAAACTTGGACAAAGACAGTAAAACGACAAAACAACTAATCAAAATCGCTATGTGGAAACAACGCTTAAGCAAAATAATAATTTATGAAATAAAAGAACACAATCCACCACATAGGGTGTACATTACTACATGAGCAAGTTAATCTGTTTCCCAAGCAAACTAGTCGCACACATAACAACGCACTATCGTCACGTTCAAAGAATTAGTCAAATTGGGAATTAGTCTATAGTATTAATTCCTATTGCCATTGATTCACTTCACCGTAGCTTTAACCTTAACGCTGTAATCATCTAAGTGCCTTAACTGTTACACCAGGATGTCTTATAAGGAGACCAGGTGTGAATTTATAATGTAAAACTTGCAAAATAAACAAACCAAAACTGGGACGACACAAGACAAATGCAAAAGAACTCGTCAAAATTATCAATTAAAATTATGTGTAACTAATGACCAGGTTCTGTGAAATTATTTATGAATGTATTAGGCAAACATACATTCTTGCCTTTATCCCTTTATGATGACAACTTTTTACCTTTGATGTAGGCTATCATTAGATGATTTTCTGCAGTTTAGAAGGGTCTATGGGAGTTAATGAGTTCTAATTTAATCTTTGATCAATAAAGGGTTTTCTTAAGTTGAATATGATATACTGTTAACCAAAATAAAACAAAAATGAAAGTACTGTACGATATTGAAGGGGTGATATCAAGCTCTTTCATAAATCAAAATGGGATATGCAAATCTTCTTTCACATGTTTGAGAGGCCAGCCCCATAAAGCCGGTATCACACGAGCAGTTTTTCCCTCGACATTTATCCTCAACACTGGTCTGGCAGCTTATGAGGTCAACATTTATGATATTTCTGTAATCTAAATTCATCTACCATCAGTCTAGTTTCCGATACCCGTGAAAAATATTCCAGAAATGTTGACAGAAATTTTTTGATAATCGAATGTTGACTATAAAAGCTCTCGTGTGATACCGGCTTAAGAGTTACTTGTTATAATTCAGGGGTCTGGTTAAACTATTTATTAAATCATATAAAAAGTACATGTTTGAGAATCTAGTGGTTGTTGTTGTTGTTGTTGTTCCCCAAGCTGCCTGGCCGAACAGCCCCAAGGCCCCGAGCAAGGCCAAGGCCATAACCGAGCACCCCCACAGAACCCTCCCCGCCGACCACAATAAAGCCTGGGTGACCGAAGCCACTCCATGGCGGGGAGCTGAGGAGGGTGCGGAAATGCCCGGGAAACCAAAGCCCCACCCAGGGCCCTGTGTCCCTCAGCAATTATGAAGAGAAAGTTGAGGGGCAAGGGAAAAATGTGATGCTTTGGCTTCCAATCTTGGTAGATTGGGAGGTCAATCCACGTTAGAGACGCCGTCACTTGAGATCTAGAAAATATATAAGTAAAAGGAACAGTCAGAGTAAGCTATGGATATGGCAGAGATTGCTCAGTTCTCACTCTGATAGACCAGCCCATCACCACATGACTAGAACCCAATCCTCTCAGCATCAGCTAGGAAAGGCCCTAGAAAGCCGCCTTTGGCGGGGGGATAGCTCCCCTATTTCAACCCTTTTCGGGGTTGGGCACCCGCCGTATCTGTATATTGTATTACAGAAGAATACAGTTCAATAAGTGCCTTGTGATGACCAGTACTGTAGTTTGTTAGTCTTGGTAATTGATTTAACCCTTTCGAGATACGGTGACGCATTTGTGGTCTGTTTTCTGGCTATTATAATGTAAAACTTGCAAAATAAACAAACCAAAACTTGTAAAACTTGCAAAATAAACAAACCAAAACTTGGACGAACACAGTAAATAGACACAACCACTTATCAAAATCGCTATGTGGAAACAACGCTTAAGCAAAATACAGTAATAATTCTTTATTAGACGATTTTATTCGGATTCGGAAGGGTATGTGGAAGTCAGAGGGATAGGTGGGATACTCTTCACCCTTTTAATTCCCGCAGATCCTTCCTAAGCTGTATAAGATCATCTAGTGATAGCCAGAATACACTGTCAAAATGCAGCATAATCCTAAAGGGGTTAACAGTTGAAGCTTTGGAAATAATGAAATCCATATCGAGCTTAACATTTTTGGAAAACTGAAAAAAAATGGAACCTTTAATCCCAAGTATGAGGATATGTTGACTCCAGATAGCAATTGTATAGTATAATTATTAATATATAAGCCTTTGTATAAGAAACTCTAATCTGCAAGCATTATGATGTCTGAAACTCTAGTGCAATTCTTTGTTGACCCCTTTTGTACTGATGACGTCTATAAAAAAAATAATCCTAGCTATATTTAGACGATTGATTTTGTGCAGTTTAAGAAGGATCTGTGGTTATAAAAAGGGTAAAGTGAGATATTTCAAAACCTGTTAATAGCTGGAGGCCCTTTTTGAACTGAATAATATTGTCTAACGGTAGCCAGAATAAAGTAAATAAGACGTCACCGGCACAGAAGGGGTTAAGTTTAGCATTAATTAGCTACGTACCCCAAGGGTTCCCATACGCATGTACAGTACTTGTCTTTCTGAATGATGTGAACTTTTGAAGGCGAGTGTACAGTGGAGATGCAGTTATTCATATATGCCTATAAAGTGTCCTGTTGTCACTTCCTTTAGATGTTAAATTGATATGTATAACTTGAGAAACTGTTGGCATTTCCTTTAGATGTTAAATTAAAATTTATAACTTGAGAAACCGACAAACCAAAACAGAAACCGCGCAATATTAAGACCAACTTATCAAAATCACTATGTTGAAATAACGAGTGATTGAAATGAAATCGCATTGTCTCTGAAAAAGAAAAAGACTAATTATATATTCTCAAGGGTCTCTTAGCCTTTTAAGTGGCATTCGCTCAGAAGGCTAGTATAAAATCTCACATCATCATCATCATCATCATTCTCAAGGGTATTTTTTTGGTACCGGTACTTGAATTCTTGCGTCTCCACTGTGCCCTCAGCCTCCGTGTGAATGATACCGTCACCTTTTAGCTTAGTAAGGTTCGTAGCATGTAAGTCGCAGCCATAAAGTTCTATATAGTGAGGTAGTCTAGTATCTATTGTTACGTTGCACTGTTAAACCGACTAGAGCAGTCTTAGCTTGAGGGTTAGTACTATGAGAGTTATTGCTATGTTACAGGCTCGTTATCGCTCGACTAGAAAGAAATTTACATCTAAATTATACTGTAAAACTAGAAAAATATTAATATCTAAATTATACTGTAAAACTAGAAAAATATTAATATCTAAATTATACTGTAAAACTAGAAAAATATTAATATCTAAATTATACTGTAAAACTAGAAAAATATTAATATCTAAATTATACTGTAAAACTAGTGGTCTTGTTAAACTAATTGTACAGTATATACAACAAATATATACAGTATATAATGTAAAACTATCAAAATATACAAACCAAAACAGGGATGACACAATATACTGTATTGGCAAAAGAACTTATCAAAATCGCTATGTGGAAATAACACTAGCAAAATTGCACAGAAGGTCTTAATATTGACCAAGACATGGGGCATAAGGTCTTGAAATCGTCAAACTAATGGGGCGAACGTCTGTACTGTAGTTCTAATTCCACGTTCGGAAAAATATGTTACGTCATTGTGCCATAGTTTTTTTTAATTTACCCTCTGTTTTTTAACTTGCATAATAATGGTTGGAAATATTTGACCAAGCTCAAGCCAAGACTGACCAGGATTAGGTTAAAGATTTATATATATATAGAGATAGACTGGACTCTATGAATTGCAATATTAGAGTTAACTTTAAAGAATTGCAATAGTAGAGCTAACTTTAAAAGAATTGCAATATTAGAGTTAACTTTAAACGAATTGCAAAATTATAGCTAACTTTAAAAAAATTGCAATATGCTAACTTTAAAATAATTGCAATAATAAAGTTAACTTTGAAATAATTGCAATATATTAGAGCTAATTCTTTTTTATTTGCAATTGAACATGTAGTATTGAAGCAAAAATGGGCGCTAAACTTTTTAACGATGCATCAACACATTCGCTTTGCAATTTCTAAAGGTCTTGTACAGTCCATAATAGAACCTCGATTTAACGAGCTGAGGATGGAGACATATTGTTACAGACGTTTATTATATATATATTTTTTGTTTACCCAAGTTTCACATCGGCTGGTTGTTAGATGATGTTTTGTTACCGAGATATTTATGTTATACAGTAATTTGTCATGTCTTAAAACAAGTGATAATTAGAAAAATTTAATTGAGGAGTACCTAATATTTAAACGACTGATAATGAGAAAACTTAAATTGATGAGTACCCGTCTGAAGAATGTCGGTAAATGGGGGTTCTATTATCATTATCGTTGTTTATTACGCCCATCGTTACGGAGGAGGTTCGGCGGCCTTCTCAATATCAAGGGAGCATTGCAATACCTTTGTAAATATCTGTCTGAACCCGGCGTCACGCGAGCACTTTCCGCGGTGGAGTCCATTGGAGTCGCAGAATCCGAGTCGGATATCAAAAGACCTGGAGTCTATTATAGCAAGAAAGAATGGATTTATACATCATTTGAGAAGGATCACTTCATTTCCAATGCTTTGTATATTGACCTCAGAAGCTGTAAGTGAAATGATATAGTTAAATTGCTCCTCCTCAAATGGTGTTTACATTCTGTCAACATTTAGAGATAATTTTATATTTTACTTGGTACAGTTCGCCGCACATATTCCATTTCTCAACCATCCCAGCAAATCGTAACTTTGCAGCGCCGCACCCACCTCCCCAAGCCCCCTCCCTCATTCCACCTCCTACCAATAGTGGAAAGGAAGGAGGTGGAGCGAGGGAGGGGGGTTGGGGAAGTGGGTGCAGCACTGCCAAATCACGACCCAATCAGAATGGAATATGTGCGGCAAACTGTTATCGGATAGCTGACTCCGATTAAAACTCCTGGATGAAGTTGCTCCTGTGACGCCCGTGTAACACTTTGGCTGGTGGGGGGGAGAGCAGTGGTAAGAACGCTCGGATGTAAAGTCAACTCTATTAATCCGCAGAGCCTCGGAAATTTTAGTTATGCAATTATATCTTTTTCAGATTGCTGTAGGAAACTGTATTGCTTATAAATGTCTTAATTAATCTTTTTTCCATTTTATACATTGCACATTTATTTTATACATTAATTTTTAACTTTTTATAAGCCTAAACAATATTCTGAGATGGCGGATTATACGAGTTGACTGTACTTTATTCTTTTTATGGCCAGCGCTGTGAAAGTTTCGTATTGTTACTCTGTGGTCTGGTGAAACTATTATTATTTATTATAATGTAAAACTTGCAAAATAAACAAACCAAAACAGGAACGACACGACATAAAGACAAAAGAACTAATCAAAATCACTATGTGGAAATAATGTATAATATATAATAATATATATAAAACCACACATTTATTTTATTAGCGGGATAAGTACATCAGAGCGAAGTCCTGTTGTTAGTCAAATAGGGAGAGAGATTGAAGAGTTGAGGGTTCATTGCATTCATCTTGAGGGGAGATATTTAGTTTGCATCCTAGACCTCCATCAAGCTTAAAATAAAACACCCCCAAGAGACCTCTACGATATAAATTTGTACATTTTTCGGTAGAAAAATTTGTAATTTTAGAAGGAACCGGCCGAAGGACAGTACAAATTTATCTTGATAGGGGGTCTAGGGGGTGTTTTTTTAAAGTTTGAAAGCGGTCTAGCGTTGAAACTCAAAAATACATTACTAGATAAATACATTAACCAAAAAACAAGCAGTACCCCCTTAAAGTGAGTTGTACTAATTTGAATAATACTGTATAAGCTATGCAATAAAAATTTTGCAACCAAAATTCACACATAAACTTTTAATTAGTAAGATTGTTTATTTATTTATTTATTTATTCATTTATTTATTTTCAGTCTATGAGGATTTAGTGTGGTGAAAAATACAAGTTATTATTTACCATATAGTTAACTGTCTTCGTAGCGCAATGGATAAGTGCACTGAATTTCGGCGTGAGCATCCTAGGTTCGAATCCCTGGACTGCCACATGTATTTGTTGATTTCATTAATTGAGTTAGAGTAAAGTCGGTTGGTAGAGGGAACATAATAATTTATTGTATTATATTGACAAATGAAGCATGGTTAATAGTTCCAGTAGTGTACAATCATAAGCATTTGAAATTATTATACATTTATAATTTTAACCCCTTCTGTACTGGCGACTTTTTTTACATTTTATTCTAGCTATATTTGAAGATTTTGTGCAGTTTAAGAAGGATCTGTGGTAATAATAAGGGTTAAGTGAGATAGTTGGAAGCCTGTGAACCCCTTGAAGCTTTGACGCATTTTAGCAGTATATTTTGGCTATCATTAGACGATTTTATGCAGCTTAGAAAGGATCTATGGGTATTATATGGGTAAATACTATCTCAATCAGCCCTTTGACTTCCGTATACCGTTACTAATCTGAATAAAATTGTCTAATAGTAGCCAGAAAACAGAACAGAAAACGCATATTGGAGCTTGAAAGGGTTAATTGCTGGAGGCCCTGTTTAAACTGAATACAATCATCTAATAGCAGCTAGAATAACGTTAAGGGGACATGGGCCGGTTTTATGGACCACTTTCTCCCTCATGTTTAGCCCCATTAGTTTTCAGATGTTAAGATGTTTGCCCCATTAGTTAGTCGATTTTAAGACCTTTCGCCCCATTTCTACGTCAATATTTAGACCTTTCGTGCTATTTAGGTGTCGATTTTTTTTTCCCTGGCGAACAAAAGTGAGCCTGTAATGTTGGAAGAACTGGCATTTTTCTACCGAAAAATGTACAAATTAATCTCAAAGGGGGATCTAATGGATGTTTCTTTAAAATTTGATGGAGGTTTAGGGAGGAAACTAGAAAAATAATTAATATATGCAAAAATCGCCCAAAAAGTGAACCATCTCCCCTTAAAGGTTTAATGTAAAGTTGAATTTTGTATAAAATAGTGATTATACAGTTAAGCATTACTTTCTCTCTCTCTCCCTCCCCACCAGCCATCACCCAGTTAACATTACAGTATTTATTTTTTAATTTATTATAGGAAATAAATATAGATAAATGCAAATAACAGGCTTTTTATTTTCCTTTACTGTATTATTATTGTTATCGTTATTATCCTGGAGTAGGACACATCAGCAAGGAAGCCCTGGTCCTGAGTGACGGTATACAGTACTGTCTGGAGGCGGCCGTCTGGGAGCAGGACGTAGTACAGTATTGGGCTAAACATGAGGGAGAAGGGGTCCATAACAACACTATCGCCTCCTGGAGTAGGACACATCAGCAAGGAAGCCCTGGTCCTGAGTGACGGTATACAGTACTGTCTGGGAGCAGGACGTAGTACAGTATTGGGCTAAACATGAGGGAGAAGGGGTCCATAACAACACTATCGCCTCCTGGAGTAGGACACATCAGCAAGGAAGCCCTGGTCCTGAGTGACGGTATACAGTACTGTCTGGAGGCGACCGTCTGGAAGCAGGACGTAGTATTGGCCGCTGGTGGTGCCCTCTCCGCGACTCTCCTCGTGCCCAAAGTCGTTCCCGGTCTCCTCATCCACGACCCCGTAGTGGTACTGGTAGGCTGGGGGTACCTGGGGATATATACAAGGTTCAGGGACTTTGTGTGACAAGGGGCTGGAGTTCTCAAAAAGGGGCTTCAGTCCTGACGCTATTCAAGACTTGCAGTGTGCTGGCATAATAATCTAGAAGGCTTGATAGCCTCTGAAGGCCTTCAAAGTTCCAATTAATCCAATTAATTCTCTACCGGTGCAGTGCTTTTAACTTTATTCGGGCTTCTATTAAACGATTATATTAAGTTTAAAAGGGATTTCCAGCAATTAACAGGCTTCGAACTATCTCACTTAACCCTTTTTACTACCACAGATCCTTCTTTAGCAGCTCAAAATCGTTTAAATATAGCTGTAATAAAATAAAAATACGTTGCCGGTACAGAAGGGGTTAAAGTACTTGCAAAGTTCAATATAACGGCCAATAATCCTAGTAGTTTTGAATTACTACAATACATTATTTGCGCGAATAATGGAATGAACATGTAGGCCTACAATCGGGGGTATTAAGTGTTGTCATAGATTCCAGTGGTTTTCGCTCAACAAGTGTTACTGGTATCTTTATAGTTACTGGGAAAAGTGCTTATCCCTCAGAGTATTAGTCAGTGTCTGAAACTTTGTGAAATATCTGACAACACTTATTAACCTCGGTCTGCAATTCGAAGCAGCGAGTCAATGGGAGGAATCCGTTTGTGTTGCCAATTTAGCTACTCTAAGCTAGATCTAGAGGTAGCCTATTTACTTCCATCTAGAAGTAAATGTTTACATCTAGCGGCATGAATTTGTGCAATATTCTAGAGATTTGAGATCTTTTCGAGCGATATTGTAGAGATTGGTTTCGAAATGTAAAATATGAAAGATCGTGATCTTATTCTAGCAAATTTGATTTGGTATTGGTAACCACTAAACCGAGTACAGAATAAAATCGGGAGGACAGGATTGGGGGCAAATAAATACCTAGCACATGAAGCAATCCGAGGGGAGATGGGTGGAGTACGTTTGAAGAAAGGATAGGGAAAGCAAAAGGGAAGTACAAAGTGAGGCTAGAGGGGATGGAGGAAGGTAGGTGGCCAAAGAAGGTATAGCCTACAGATGGGCGAGCGAGGAAAGTAAATGGAACAGAGAGTGCAAAAGAAGGTTGGGGAGGATAAATATAAAACAGGACCGTGTGGGAGGGGAATTTAGAAAACGAAATGGGAGAGAGGAGTGGGTCATACTGGAAAATGGGAGGGGATGTATCAGAGAGATGGAGAAAGGGATACAAGAGGAGGGGAGAAGAAAGTGGAGGGAAGGGGTAGAAAATAAAGCCACGCTGTCACATTACAGAGAGAAGGAAAAACCAGCTAGAGAGCTATTCTATGATGGAGGATGGGGATCTAAACTACTGTTTAAAGCAAGGACAGGATCGCTAGAGACGAATGAGAGAACAAGGAGATGGAATGGAATGGGACCGCACTGCAATCAATGCGAAATGGGAGGACTCGGAGGAGACCCAATAGTAGAGGACGTAGAGCATATAATAACGGAATGTACAAGATATGATGAGGAGAGAGACGAGTTGGAGGGATACATGAGGAATAGAGTTGGGAGAGAGGGTGGGAGGAGGTAAAGCAGAGAGACGATAGAGGGGTAGGGGCACTGTTGGGGTTAACACAAGAGCTGGAAACACAAGACATGGAGATGATGAAGAAGATACTAGAAAACATGTGGAGGAAGATAAATGGGTAGGGAGGGAGGCTGGGGGGGGCGAGCGGCGGTGAGGGGGAGGATGTGAGGGGGGGGGGTCTATAACAAAAAAACTGTCCCTTAAATTATCCTTCTACTCTAAACTTTCCCTCCTACTAACGTTTCTGAGCCAGTACCGATTCAAAGGTCAGCCCTGTGGATCTGCACGGTCTGCGGGCGGGTTCAAAAGAAGAAGAAGAAGAAGTCCCGATACAAAGGTCAGCCCTGTGGACCTGCGCGGTCTGCGGGCGGGTTCGAAAGAAGAAGAAGACTGTTGGAATGGGGAGCGTGCGGGGGTGCGTTTGTGGAGCTCAACCTTGGATTATTGTGAAGATTTCGATATTTTGCTGAAGAGGAACAGACTATTCTACGAGCTACAGTACGGTTGACACTATTGCTACAAAATGCCGTAAGGTATGTTGCAAATATTACTCTTTGTTGCTATGTAGCCTAATCGTAAAATGTGTTTAATGTGCTTCTCTAACCTGAGTGTATTCGTAAGGTTGTTGTCCTTGTTCTTGTTGTTCTGTTGGCTTGCCTTCCGTTATCACCACCATCAGCGTCACCACCATCATCATCACCACCACCATCAGCATCACTAACTACAGGATAGAAAAGGGTTACAGTAAATTGGTAAGAGTTGTGTTAGCGGGCTATGTAAACAAAGCGGACGGTACGTCCGCTTTGTTTACATAGCCTAGTCGCATGCGCAGCTCGCAGTTACATTCGCGTCAAATTTGACTGCTGTTAATTGACCCTGCTGGTAAATAGGCTATATGATGATGACAATAAGTCATGGGGTTAATTATAAGGAAAAGGCTCACACCCTTATTTTTCATGTTGTTTTCCTCCAGATTTTGATAAATGAGTGTTTTCATGGTTTTAAATATAGGCTAGGCCTATCCTATTTCCAACGTGGGATACAAGATGGGTTGAGGGTGGGGCTTTGCCCCCCCTCACCCCCCCATGACGTATTTAAATCATCATTTATGTTGCCAGCATGGGGTAGCCTAAATATCGATTTTACGGGAAGGATGTAGGGTATCCGGTCCCGTGGGCCGAGTAGTCTAGCATTCTGTTTACATAGGTCGATCGCTCGCGGTTAAGTTCCCGTCTATTTTGACGGCTATTATGGTCAAGGTTATCATCTGTCTCCAATTCAGGTACTGTACCTCGATAATTATGTCCTATGTATGATATGTATGACCCATACATCATTCCTATATAGGCCTCTGGCATTACCAGCGGAAATTAGTAGCCTAGCTATTTACCCATTATCCAACAATATTAGGATATGCCACCCAAAAGCGTAGAATTAGGGGGGGGGGGGCAAAGCTCCCCCCCCCCCCCCTCCTCAACCCATCTTGATTCTTGTATCCCACATTGGAAGTACAGTATAACTAAAACTGAAAACACTCATTTCTCAAATTCTGGAGGAAAAAACATGAAAAAGGGTGCGAGCCTGTTCCCTATAATTACCATTATGTATAATAACGCTGCAAGCCTTTTAAAAAAATAACCAAAAAAATAAAAATAAAATAAAAAATAATCGGAAAATCAGTACCGGTATATATAAAATCCCGGTACTTATAACCGAAACGTGTTTCAACCTCTGGAGATACATTTTATGTGCACTATATAAAGTACCGTACTGTAAAAAAAAAAAAAAAAAAATCCCTATTGATGGCAGTGAACCTCTTATTGCTATCAACACAACATCATCAGCAAACGTCAGAATTGCTAGCCTATACTGCCCTATTTTCACTCCTTGACCCTTACTCTTAATTCTCCTCACCAACTCCTCCAGTAGGGGGTACTGGAGGAGTTGGTGAGGAGAATTAAGAGTAAGGGTCAAGGAGTGAAAATAGGGCAGTATAGGCTAGCAATTCTGACGTTTGCTGATGATGTTGTGTTGATAGCAGAGACAGAGGAAGATATGGGGGAAATGTTACAGGAGGCGGAAAGGTTTGGCAGAGACCTAGAAATTAAGTTCAGTGTAGAGAAAAGCAGTATGATAGTAAATGGACCAGAGGCAGTAGAAATGAGGCTAGGAGGGGAAAGAATAGAAACAAGGGAGGAAGTGAAGTATTTAGGGGTATGGATAGGGAGGGAAGGGCGACAAAGGACAATGAATGAGAAAATCATGAAGGTGGAACAGTGTAGTGGGAAACTGTGGAATGTGACAAAAACCAGAGTAAATAAATATAAAATAGTAAGAGAGGTGTGGAAGGACTTTGAAGTGCCGAGAATAATGTACGGGATGGATGTGAGAGGGAGTACAGTCTGAGAAATAAATAGACTGGAGACGGGACAAAATAAAATAGGAAGAATGGGGTTAGGAGCAAGAAGGTGGACAGCAAATGAAGCAGTGAGAGGGAAATGGGATGGAGTACCGGTACGTTTGAGGAAAGAGTGGCGAAGGCAAAGTTGAGGTACAAGAGTAGGTTGGAGGAGATGGAGGATAATAGGTGGCCAAGGAGAGTGAATGAATGGGGGGAGGGGAAGAGTAGATGGGCAAAAGAGTGTAAGAGAAAACTGAAAAAAATAGGAGTGAAACAAAGAAGGGTGGGAGAGGAGTGGAGAGATGTAGGGAGTAATGCAGGACTAGGTCAGGGAAGGAGACTAGAGAAAGAGATAGGAACGAGAGTGAACGAAGTAGGAAGACAGGAATGGAAGAGAAATATGGAGAAAAAAAATACACTGATAAGATATAGAAGCAAGGGGAGACCGAGAAAAGAGGAGTTCTATGACGGAAGTTGGGGAGCTGAACTACTGTTTAAGGCTAGGGCAGGAGCATTAGAGACAAATAGGAGAACATGGAGGTGGATTGGGGGGGGGGGGGGGGGGATGAAAGAGTGTCTACAGTGTGAGGTGGGAGGGAGGAGAGTGGAGGAGACAATAGAACATATAGTGACAGAGTGCCAGGGGTATGCAGAGGAGAGAGATGGGTTGGAAAATGAGTTGAAACGGGTGGTAGGGGAGAGGGAATGGGAAGAACAGAAAGAGGAGGAGGATGAGGGTGTAAAATTTGTGTTAGGTCTCGGGACAGAAGAGGGGGTAGATGGGGAAATGGGGAAAATAATGAAGGTAGTGAAAAGATTCCTGGAGCAGGTGTGGCAGAAGAGGAAACGAAATAGAATAGAATAGGGTGAGGGGGGAGAAGGGGACCAGAGCGGGGGAGGAAGAACAATGAGATTAAATAGTAGAGAGGGAAAAAGTTAAATTAAGGTAAGGAGAGAACAAGATATTGGGGGGTGGAGGAGGGGGTAAAATAAGGAGAGGAGAGTTCTGCTTAAGCTATATACTTCAATTCTTTGTCTTTAACTATCCTTTCTACGACTACATAATTTCTAAACTAATTCTTAAATCTAGCTCTAGCTGTTTCTGGAGAAGTCACCGGTGCATAGGTGAGCTGGCTTTGAGAGGGGACAGCAACACCACAAAAAGAAGAAGAAGAGTTAAAATAGATGCTGATTTCAATAAGTCATGGGGGCTGAGGGGGGCAAAGGCAAGGCCACCTAGAGTACTCTAGGTGGCCTTGGCAAAGCCCCCCCCCCTCAACCCATCCTGTATCCAAAGGCAAAACAAAAAAACGAATAATCTTCAACGACACTACTTCCGCCCTATTAGAAACAATTTATTAGGGAAAATAGGGACCAATAGACTCGCCATATTTTTCTCATTAAAGTCCGCATGGAGGAATTTCGTTATCGACACTTGAAAAAACCTGATTTCACAGAAAAATACACCAAAAATCTGTCAAAGATGTCAAATAGCGGGGGTGTGGGGGCGTCAGCCCCCACCCAATAATACTAGGATAGGTTAGGTAAGGTTGTTAGGATAGGCCCGCTAATGTCCTTTCAAAGGGGTATAGGCGAGTAAACACTATGATAGCCTATACTTTGTCAGAGGTAAGAAGAAGAAGAGTCCTGCTGTAGTCTCCTTGAATGCTACCGTTATTTTAACACCTTACTATTAGACAGACTATTATTAATATAATTGTGTTTTGATGAAAAGCTCCGTATGATAAATTGATCGTGAAAAGAAAATAGTTTACCCATGAGTTGTAGTTTTCTTTAATTACTGTAAGTAAAGAAAACGACAATGAAATGGGTAACTGATGAATTTAACACATGTCATACTTCATATGTATTTTTAAGCTATCCTTATTTAGATTTAACACTTTTCTGTAACGCTTGGGTATTTCAAGCAAACGCCTAACTATAATACTTCAGAATGTGGCCTATCCGTAGGTTTGCCTTAAATACCATTCTAGATTGTATCGTACTTTATGAAATTCTGCAGCTAGCCTAGGCTATACCATACTTAAATTCGGATAGGAAATGCATATTTTACCAGATATTTCTCTGCATAGCTGTTTTATATATAGCCTATATGTGTGTGTGTTATATTATATAGGGTTAGTAGCCGTTAGGTAAAGGTCGGTACTTTGTACTTTTGTAGATGTTTAGGTGACAATCACCACGGTCGATCTGGGGATCCGCCGCTAATGAGCTCGTCCTGGAATCTTTACGACTCTGAATCTTACGATTCTTTACAGGACTGACCATGCCATTTTTATCGGCACTAGCTCAGAGAAGAGTGTTGAGAGGGGAGAAGGGGTGTTGGAGAGAGAGGAAGGTGTTAGGAGTGGCTTTGTTACGGTAGCATTTTGGTAAAGGTTAGTTGCTGTTTGATAATACTCACAGAAGACTCCTGGAAGAGGCTATCAAGCCTGTGTCTCCAGCTCTGGGTCTTATGGTTAGCAACAGATAGGTAAAGGTTAGCAACTGTTAGGTTAAGGTTAGTAGGGTGTCATAATTTAGCGTACTAGGTTAGGTATAACCAACTTACCTTGGCCATGTCTGCAGAGGTGAGCCCTGGGTAACACTAACACCAGCCACCAGTTTCCGATCTTATATAGGATAGGAGAGTTGGGGCATAAAAACAACAGCTTCGCTTTTCCGTTTTCTTTTCCCGTTTATAGTGCCATGTTCCATTTCTACCAAGGTTAATGTAGGGATTTTCAGCAACTTTCAACCCTTTCAAGATTATGAGGCATTTTGACAGTGCATTATGGCTATCATTAGACGATTTTAGAAAGTTTAGGAAGGATCTGTGGGTAAAATCCCGTGTCGCTTAAGTTAATATATATATATAACTTGCAAACAAAACAATGAAAGAGCTCAGAAATATTGCAAGAAAAAAACTGTTCGTCGAAAATTGCCTGTAAAAGTACTCGTGTGATACCGCCACTATCATACCCTATACATCACACTGTTTCCCACACTCCCTTTTTCTATGAGTTATTTTATATTTTGTTCTCGTTTTCTATGCGTGTTTTCGTAGCGTCAAGGTTAGAGATGTTCAGTATCAATTCGTCTTCAATTTTACGAGGCGCCGTTTTTTGTATGGCAATCTGGCTATCATTAGACGATTTTGGGTAGCTTAGGAAGGATGTGTGGCAGTGATAGGGTTAATGTAGAGAGCTTTTACCTTTCTTAATCGTAGAGGTTCTTCCTATAAGCTAAGTCAAATTGTCTTTTACTAGCCAGCATATAATGAAGAAAATCATCATCATACTGAAATGATTGACCCCTTCAGCAGGATGACGTAATTTTCGGTATTTTTTCAGATTGACACATGCGCGAGATATACATATTTTCTGTATACGGTATGTCATTACCTGCGGAAATTACATGATCTTGCTAACACTTGACGATTGCATACAGTTTAGGAATGACCTCTAGCAATCAAAGCGGTAAAATCAATCTTGATTAGTCTTAAAACTCCCACAAATCTCTTCTAAATTGAATACAATCGACTACTAATAGCCAGAATTATAATTGATTGTAGGGTGTTCAGAAAACATGTGTACAACATTAAATGGGTGATAGGGAACACAGAATTAAACATTTTGTACTCCATGGAGGTATGTCCATAAATGCTTCCTTGCGGTGCTACAGGGTAGACAGTGTCAACGTAATTTCCCTAAATTTGTACCCTAACTTCTCTGTGAGTAATCCGTTTACATACAAACATGGTAATTTAATGTACACAACAGTATGACATAAGACATCTTCGTTCAGTAAACAGTTCTGACTGATGATTAATGATTGTTAATCTTCTCTTCAATTTAATGTTCTTTTGTTTTTGCAGTGTACTGACATTAATAAAGTAATGTCCATACTGTTGTGTATATTAAATTACCATGTTTGTATGTAAACGGATTACTCACAGAGAAGTTAGGGTACAAATTTAGGGAAATTACGTTGAAACTGTCTACCCTGTAGCACCGCAAGGAAGCATTTATGGACATACCTCCATGGAGTACAAAATGTTTAATTCTGTGTTCCCTATCACCCATTTCATTTTGTACACATGTTTTCTGAACACCCGTATATATACCGGTACCGTAGCCTATATAAAAATGCGTAAAGTACGGTACAGGTTAAGATAAGATTAGGAGAGCTTAGGACCTTATACGGTACCTTCTATTATTTTTTTGCTTTATTTTTTTATTATTATTATTATTATTATATTTATATATATATATATATATATATACGGTATATATATATATATATATATACGGTATATATATATTTTTTTTTTTTTTTAATATCGGGTGGGAGTGTCTCTAATACCACTGTCTGGTTCGATGTCCTGTAGGTTACCGTATTATGATATGATTGTGTTCTTTTATTTATAAATTATTATTTTACTTAACCCTTTCTTTACCGGCGACGTATTTTTCATTTGACTTCAGTTACATTTAGACAATTTTACGAAGCTTAGGAAGGATATGTGGTAGCTAAAAAGATTGATTGGGATAGTTTGTTGCCTTTTAATTGGTAGACGTCCTTCCTAAGCTGAAAAATATGGTCTAAATATAGCTGAAATCAAATAAACAATACGTCGTTGGTATAGAAGGGGTTAAGCGTTGTTTCCACATAGCGATTATGATTAGTTGTACCTTTTTACTGTGTTCGTATACGTTTTGGTTTGTTTATTTTGCAAGTTTTACATTATAATTATATACATACATACATACATTTTCAAGTTATGTCGTCAAAATATATGAGGCGAAAAGTTTCAAGCGCCGAACGGTCCAAAATCCGGCCCGGGACAAGAGTGGCTTGCATTTTTAAGAGACCATTGAGCCTAGCCGGATGCAAGACTTTTCGCTACCTGACACGATTCGTCACTTGTTGTGCATCAATAATGAAAATATCCGTGTAGTGTGCTTATATCTTTGTTTTTAGCATATGTAGCATAACCCTTTCACGCATATGACGCGATTTTGAGCCTATTGGGGATACTTTAAAACATTTGTTACCATCAGGGGTATTTAGAAACCTTTAGTTTAGTTACTTCAACCTCTGCAGTTGTCTTTGAGTTAATTGTGGACAGAAAACTAATTTTGGAGAGGTAATTATAAGAGTGAGAGAACTCTATTTCTTATTGCTAATCTGGCAACCTCATAAATGCGTGAAAGGGTTAATAAATACCAGTTACACGTATATATCTATCTATCTATACATTCACACACACACACACACACACACACACACACATATCAGGATAAATACACTCAAGGCTAGAGCAGTATATGACCTTAACAGTTCTTTATTATACAGTGTTTTACCCTTAACACTTCCTTAGTTCTTCATTACTGTTGTTTGTCACTTTATGCTAGCTATATTTAGACGATTTTGTTCAGACTAAGAAAGATCTGTGGTAGTAAGAAGGGTTAAGATCTGTGGTACCGGTAGTAAGAAGGGTTAAGATCTGTGGTACCGGTAGTAAGAAGGGTTAAGATCTGTGGTAGTAAAAGGGTTAAGTGAGATAGTTCCAAGCTTATTAACCCTTTCTGTACCCGCGACGTCTTTTTAATTATATTCTAGTTATATTCAGACGATTTTGTGCAGTTTAAGAAAGATCTGTGGTACCAGGTAGTAGAAAAGGTCAAGCGAGATAGTTCGAAGCCTGTTAATTGCAGGAGGCTTTTTTAAACCGAATGAAATAATTTAATGGTACTGTATCCAGAATAAACTGAAAAGGACAGCACCGGTACTGAAAGGATTAACCCTACTTTGTTTCACTCCATTATTTTGGAGTTTTTAAGACGTTTCACCTCATTTGTTCAGCGCTTATAAGACACTTTACCCTATTCAGGTGTCGATTTTTTTCTGGGCGAGCGATAGCGAGGATGCATTTTAGGAGAAATGTACTTATTTTGTAACTTTAAGGGGATCTAGGGGGACGAAAACAATTAAAGGGGATCTGGGCAGTGTTTTTTGTAGGGGCAATCAAAACACTGAATAGTAATTGAGGGGGTGACCAGCTTTTTTCTCATTCTCTGGCTTGTATCCATTCGGCCCCATTCAGCCGACTGTTTTAAGACGTTTATCCCCATCCAGGTGTCGATTTTTTCCTGGCGAGTGATTCCTTGTAACTCTCTCTCTCTCTCCCAAGCCCCCGCAGAGAGAGAGAGAGAGAGAGAGAGAGAGTGAGTCTGGGAAAACTGGTTCAAAAGAAAGGCACGGTATGTACGGTACAATGTATATATGAAGGTCAACTTAGAGGAGAAAGAGTGTGTGTGTGTGTGAGAGAGAGAGAGTCTGTGTGTGTGTGTGTGTGTGTGTGTAAGAGAGTGTTGTGCCATTATAACTCAAACTCATAATAGTTGGCTAACGGTAGTTCTTTTGTTTTGAGGGCTTAATAGGTGTAATTGAGCAACTTTGACCGTAATGATAATGATGGTGGAATTAATCTCTCTCTCTCTCTCTCTCTCTCTCTCTCTCTCTCTCTCTCAACTTTTGTATGATTTCATGTGTAAGCATTTTTGTGAGGGTAATCGGAAGGAAGGAAGGAAGGAAGGATAGATAGGACAGGGAGGAAGGATGGAAGAGGGAGGTAGGAAGGAAGGAAGGAAGGAAGGAAGGAAGGAAGGAAGGATGGAAAGAAGGGAAGGTAGGAAGGAGGAAGGAAGGAAGGGAAGGACACGGATAGGAGGATAGGGAGTAAGGGATAGATTAGGGATAGGAAGGGAGGAGGGAGAGGACGCGTAGCAAGGAAGGAAGGAAGAAAGGAAGGATAGATAGGACAGGGATGAAGGATGGAAGGAAGGGAGCTACCAGTAGAGGAGGTAGGAAGGAAGAGAAGGAAGGAAGAGAAGGAAGGATAGAAAAGGCACAGGGAGGAAGGAAGGAATGAAATGAAAGAGGGGAAGGTAGGAGGTAGAAGGTTAAGGAAGGAAGGAAGGATCGATTTAGGGCAGGGGAGGAAGGAGGGAAGAGGGAGGTTAGGAAGAGAAGAGGAAGGAAGGGACAAGGAAGTCGAGAAGGAAGGATGGAAGGGAGGTAGGAAGGAAGGAAGGATAGGACAGGGAGGAAGGATGAAAGAGGGAGGTAGGAAGGTAGGAAGGAAGGAAGGAAGGAAGGATAGATAGGGCAGGGAGGAACGATGGAAGGAAGGTAGGAAGGATGGAAGGAAGGAAGGATGGAAGAGGGAGGTAGGAAGGAAGGAAGGAAGGAAGGATGGAAGAGGGAGGTAGGAAGGAAGGAAGGAAGGAAAGTCAGGAAAAGCAACACAAGAAAAGGAAGAATGGAATGTAAGAAGGAAGGAGCAAGGATGTAAGAGAGAGAGAGAGAGAGAAAGGGAAGAGGGAAGAAAGACTGAAATAGCAATACAAGAGAAGGAAGAAAGAAAGAAGGAATGTAAGAAGGATGGAGAAATAAGACATGAAGGATGGAAGTCAGACGTAATCTCCCCTCCCTCTCCCTCTCTCTCTCTCTCTCTCTCTTCCATTCTTCCAGTCCACCGAGTCTAGCACCACCAAGGTCGACGGCACTCATAGCTTGCCAACCAAACCCTCCCTTTTCTTATGTTGGCCAGCTGCTTCTTTCGCTTCTTCTTCCTCTTTCTCTTCTTCTTGTTCTTGTTCTGCCTCTGCTTCTTTTTCTTCGTTCTTCTTCTTTTTTCAACTGCTGCCGCTTCTTCTTCTTCATCTCCTCTTCCTCCTTCTTCTTCTTCTTCTTCTTTTTCAACTGCTGCCGCTTCTTCTTCTCTGTATGCATCTGTCCAGTCCCTCATACCATCCATCTTAACCCTTTGAGTCCACCATCATCAAGGTCTTGGCAATCAACCCTTCTTCTTCCTCCTCCTCTTCTTCTTCTTCTCTTCTTCTTCTTCTCTTCTTGCTTCTTCTCTTCTTCTTCTCTTCTTGCTTCTGCTTCTTCTTCTTCTTCTTCTTGTTTCTCTTTCCTTCTTCTTTAAATGTTTATGTTCATCTTGTTGTTTTCTTGCCTTCTTGTTTCTTCTTCTAATACTTCTAGTTCTTCTTATTGTTGTTGTTGTTCTTGTCTTTCCTTCATGTATTGACCACTTGCGAGTTTCGTTCTATAAGGAAGTTGAAGCTGTAGACATAAATATTTAGCAGAATTACCAGCAAAAATCCGGTTGTAGTAGATTTATATAATACAGAAAACACAATTCAATATATATACTTTTTAACCATCATAAGCCTACATTATTATTGCATTTCTATTATATATCGATGTGTACGGCTCCAACTTCCTTATAGCCTGAAACTCGCGAGTGGTCAATTGGTGGTGTATGAAAGGGGCGTTTGTATTGTTGTTTATGTGTTTTTTTTTTTTGTTTTTTTTTAATAGTCTTCCTCCCTTCCATCCCCCCTCCTGACCCCCCCCCCCCACCCACCACCACCATCCATCCTTCCAGACACCCTCCCACCCACCATCCATCCCTCCAAGCCCCCACACCCCCCCACATCCATCCAGCTTTCAAGTCCCCTCCACTACCATCCATCCTTCCCCCCCCACACCCCCCCCACCCCCACCCTCCCCATCCAACTAAGGGCCACCACCAAGAGTCTGGCATCCACAGCTTGCCAACCACCCAACCAACCAGCCTTCCTTCCTTCCTTCCTTCCTCTTTTATCTTCAGCCCTCCTTCCTTCCTTCATCTTTTATCTTCTTCTGTCTCTTCTCTGGTATCTGTGTTCCTATTCCCTCCTGGCTAACCTTCCTTCTTCTTCTCTTCCTCTTCCTTCCCCACCTACCCCTCCTCCATCCCTTACCATCTCTTCCTCTTCCCCTCCTTCCCCCTACCATCTCTTCTTCCTCCCCCTCCCCCTCCTACCATATATCCCCCCCCCCATCCCCCACCTTTATCTGGCAGTCCTTATAATCAATCACTCACATCACTCCAATTTTTACTCCTCGACTTATTGCCATACACCAACACCTGATATTGACATCCTATAATTGTCATTCCCCTCCCCCCACCCCCCCCTCTCGTCCTCTACTCCCCCCTCCTCCAGCTCCTCTTCCCTTCCCCCCTCCCCCTCCTTCTACTTGTTCGCCTCCTCAGTATTTTTGTATTATCCCTTCATATATGTCTTGTTCTCTGTGTCAATATTTTCATTTTCTTCCTCCTACTATTCCTTCTCCTCCTCCTCCTCCTGGTCTTCCTTCTTTCCTTCCCCTTCCCCCCTCCCCCCCTCCTCCTCTTCCTCCTCCCCCCCAAGCCAGTCATCAGGGGGATTTGGGGGGTTTTTTTTTACCCCCCCCCCCCCCGCCATTTAGTTATCTGCTTGTTAGCCTTTTCCTACTCCTCCACCACCTCCTTCTCCCTTTTCTTCCGTGTATTTCAGGATTAGATATATATCTCGATAGTATATATATTATTATATATATGATATAAGATATATTATGAAATTTCCGCCTCTCTCTCTTTCTCTCTCCACATATTTCCGTTTCTCATATCAGGTCCTTCAAACACACTCCCTCCCACTTTACCTCTGGGTGTGCTCTTTAATGACTTCTGACTGGGTGTGAGAAAGAGAGAAAGAGAGAGAGAGAGAGAGCGCTATAGAAGAGTGATCAATGTGAGTGAAAGTACCTTTGTGAGATATGTTATGAGAGAGAGAGAGAGAGAGAGAGAGAGAGAGAGAGTACAAAGGAGTACAAAGGAGTACAAAGGAAATCAAGCAACAACAGGTCTAGTGGGACCATTCTAGGTTTGCTTGTCCTCCAAAACACATGAGGATTCAAGTGTCCAAACCGTGGTTTAGAGTGGGGTAAGGTGAACATTGGAAAGGGAACTACTGCCCTGCCCATAAACGTGGCAGGGACTAGGAAGTTAGTAGGGGGGGACATAAGGGTTAGTAACTGAGGGGAGGATAAAGTATTCATTTACAAACGCAGTCAGTCGCGGGTTTGATGCGAGATATTTGTCTAGGCGGAATTTAAATGAATCAACGTTTGCTGCTGCTGCAGGTCTATAAACCGTCTCGGGGAAGCCCATTTCCAACACAAGTTTGACAACTCGATTGAAGAAGAAATTGCTTAGATTCGTGCGAGTTAAAAGAGATTTTACCAATAATTTTGACAAAACCGTTTCCCCGCGTGTAATTAGATTTGGTCGATTAGTGAAGTACTTACTACAGTTCATATTGTCGATTGCCTTTGATGATTTTGAACACTTGACATTAAGTCGCCCTCTTAATCTGCGCTGGGTTAAAGGAAATAGATTTAATTCTCTAAGGACGCTATTCGTATGGTTTGTTTCTTTAGGATAGGTATCATTTTGGGAAAAACTCTACGTTGAACTCGTTCTAGCTTGTTTATTATCTTTTGGTAATAAGGGGCACCAGGATTGAACGCAGTATTCCAGAAGAGGGCGGACTAAGGAATTGTAAAGGTGTTAGGATTTAACTTCTTTGGATTTATACTTCAAATGACCTGCCGTATAAAGGCAACAATTATTTTGTTTTTGCCTTCTTAACAAACTTCTGAAAAACATTGTTGACTCGGTTGTAGGCTACTCGTTATTGTTACTCCCAGATCAGTTTCTCTGTTTACATTCTTAAGCTTGAGTGCAATTCATTCGAATAGTTGCTTTCCTCATTTAGGTATCCGGCGTTGTAGTATCTTTAAACATTTGATCCGCATTGAGAGAGAGAGAGAGAGAGAGAGAGAGAGAGAGAGAGAGAGAGAGAGAGAGAGAGAGAGAGAGAGAGGACAAGGAATGTATATATATGTCATCACAATAGCAGGGACAGAGAGAGAGAGAGAGTGAGAGTGAGAGTAATTCCCTAACATGGTCCAATTAACGCGGTCACAATTAGATCAACACATAATTAACGTGGCACTTTTAACATCAACCCTTAGAATATCCAATTAAGGCAGCTCAGACGGTATTGTGCAGCATAATTTACTGGTTTGGCTCAATGGCTTAAGGAGGGGGTTTAATTTGCTCTCTAAACCTCTATCAAACTTTAAAAAAAAAACTCACAAAACCCCCCTTCGATATAAATTTGTACATTTTTCGGTAGAAAAATGTCCCGGCCGAAGGCCGATTCCTCTTCAAATACACCGAAATAAAGAAAAGAAAGAAAAAAAAAATATATATATATATCCGCAAAATGAACAGTAAGTTATAACGTTCGATTTTGACTGTGCTGCTTATCCTTGATTAGTCTCTCTCTCTCTCTCTCTCTCTCTCTCTCTCTCTCTCTCTCTCTCGTTCAACATTTCATTCTTAGTCTCTCCCCTTCCCCCATCCCCCCCCCCCCCCCTCACACACCCTCTCTCTCTCTCACACACTCACACTCTCTCTCTCACACATACATATTTACCCTTTAACGTCTTCACTCTCTCACTTTCTTTCCCTCTCTCTCTCTCTCTCTCTCTCTCTCTCTCTTTCTTTCTCTCTCTCTCACACACACACACAGTTACCCTTTAACGTCTTCACTCTCTCACTTTCTGTTTCTCTCTCTCTCTCTCGCTCTCTCTCACACATACACATTTACCCTTCAACGTCTTCACTCTCTCACTCTCACTCACTCACTCACTCACACACCCATTATATTCCTTGCCACAGATGCATTACACCACTCTAGCCTTCATTAATTTTGTCCAACTTTCTCTCTCTCTCTCTCTCTCTCTCTCTCTCTCGCGTAAACCGACTCATCATACACACACACACACACTTCAACACACACACACACACACTACAACACAAACAACTGGTCACCCTATATCTCTCACACACACACACACACACACACCCTCTAACATACACACACTACAACTGGTCACCCTGTAACACAGACACACACAAAAATACCCTCATAACACACACACACACACTACAACACACTCTTATAACACACACACACACACACTACAACACACCCTTATTAAACACACACACACACTACAACACACCCTTATAACACACACACACCCTCGTTCGTTCCCCTATAAATCCGTATCTCCTCCTTTTTCCTGTCTGAGAAACACAACACCACTTCTCCCTTTACTTGTCCACTTTCTCTCTCTCTCTCTCTCTCTCTCTCTCTCTCTCTCTCTCTCTCGTGTTCATTGGCTACCTCCCGTTTTTATTTATAAGGGGCTTTCTTTTCATTTTTCTTTTTATAGGAGGGGGACCTGGGAATTTTATGAACCTCCCATCACCTCTCTCTCACATACACACACACAAGAGAGAGAGAGAGAGAGAGAGAGAGAGAGCGACGGAGAGGGAAAAGGATAAAGAGATAGAGAGAGAGGAGGAAAGATAGTAGAGAGAGAGATAGGAGAGAGAGAGAGAGAGAGGAGAAGAGAGAGAGGAGAGAGAGGAGGGAGAGGAGGAGAGAGTAGAGACGGGGGAGTCGAGGGAAGGGGCGAGAGAGATGGAGATGACGAGTGGAGATGATGAGAGAGAGGCCTAAATTATGAAATATATATGCTAGCGTATGACAAAGGATTGATGATGAATATTGTGATGCTGACAAAACAATAAGAGAGAGAGAGAGAGTACAATTCCCTTGCTTCCCAGTTGTCATCCTCTTTAATAATCTACTACCACTACTACCACTACTACTACTACTACCACTACTACTACTACTACTACTACTACTACTACTACTACTACTTTTATTTTTATTTTAAATTGTACATACATTATATTTTACAAACATCAGATATTACTCCAATTCTTAGGGTCCGGGACCACTTTCGCGTTCCCTCGCCCCTTTCTCTGTCTCGTCTATAGTAGCTGAATTTTTGCAAGGGGAGGAGGATTCCTAGCCTCCCACCCACCGAAGTAGGAAAAACAGTACAGGAAAAGAGAAAGACAGAAACGGCTAGAGTTGGGTAAAGGATGCCAACCTCTCACATGTATACAAAAATCACCTCACTCTGGACAGGACCAGCCCTCACCCTTTACCATGCTTTATTATAGCCCACATGATTCATAACTTGACTTTATTGGTTCAAAGAGTCGAATTGGTGTAACCTTTTAAGGGGAGGCAGACCGTTTTTCTGGACACCCTTCTCTCTACTGTTTAGCCCCACTAGTTTTGAGATTATAAGACGTTCGGCCCATTTGTTTGGAGATTTTAACACCTTTCGCCCAATTTCGTTGTCAATTTTAAGACCTTTCGTGCCATTTAGGTGTCGATTATTTCCTAGCGAGCGAAAGCGAGCCTGTAATTTAGTGGAAGCCGGACATTGGGTATGAAAAGTGTAATTAAAGTATCGATAATAGCAATATACCCTTATACAGGTTTAGTGGTATATAATAAACACATCTGAGATAAAGATAGAAAGGTATAATTATCACTATCAATATACCTTGTTCATGCTCTTTTTATTCCGGATATTATTCCCGTGCACTCCGTAAAATATATATATCCGTAACATTGAGAGGGTACGTATAAGCCCCCCCCCCCCCTCCCTTCCCACGCAGATAAATCATTGGGTTAATGCCTTTGTCGAACTAAATTTGAAATATGCAGAACGTATTTTATATTTTAGTTACCGGTAATAACCCGATTTTCTTATACGCCTATTAATGAAAACGGATATTTTAAATGGCTAACTAAATAATAATACATTTATCTTTTATTTATTTATTTTTTTAATATTAGTTTAACCTTAACCTTTGTCCTTAATATTATATAGTTTGTTTATTTACGTAATTGTTTAATCGAAGTCCTCTTTTTCTAGTTATTAAAAACGTATTCTATGGTGTATTATATGATATATAGAAGCAATAGAACTGTTCAAATGACCTGAGAAGTGTATATTAAACCAAAATACAAAACTTTGAATGATGGACGGTAAGAGATATGTGTTTTTTGATTCACATTTCAACCCAGGGACCATAGCGGGGGGTCTTCCCCTGTTGGGGGGCCAGCAGCCCCAGGTATGCCCAGGTTACCTTAGGTTAGGTTATGGTGGGTTAGGTTAGGTTAGGTTTGATTTGGTTAGGTTTAGGTATTGTAAATACAGTAGTGAACATTTGGTTTAGTCTGTGCTCAAAAATCAATTTTCTTTAGGAGGAGGCCATACACTAAACAATTACCTTTATAATAACAGATAATTTGAGTTTTTTATATATTAAAATGAATTTAGATACAAAAAACAACATCACGTATTAATCAGCATACCAACAAGGAGCAATGTTGATATTATAATTATTATGTTCTCTCCACCAACCAACTTTACTCCTAAACTCGATTAATGAAATCTGATCGCTCCAGAAAGAGGACTCATTATTGTTCTGTGGGTTGATTCATCAGCAGTGCATCGCATCGAAGCTGCTCTGGTTCCCGTAGGGGCCTTTCCTGGTAAGTGTAATAGTAGTGGCAGTGGTAGTATAAATAGTATTATTAGTAGTAGCAATAGGCTAGTGTTAGTAGTAGTGTAGAGGCTCCTCTGGTTCCAGCAGTGTCCTTCCGGCTAATCGCCGTCCTGATAACTGTAGTAGTAGTAGTAGTAGTAGTAGTAGTAGTAGTAGTAGTAGTAGTAGTAGTAGTGTAGAGGTCCCTCTGGTTCCAGTAGTGTCCTTCCGGCTAATCGCCATCCTGGTTCCTGAATAGGCCACTCTGGTTCCTGTAGGGGCCTCTCCAGGCTAATCTCCGTCCTGATAACTGTAGTAGTAGTGGTAGTAGTAGTAGTAGTAGTGCAGAGGCCCCTCTGGTGCCTGTAGTGACCTTTCATAATTTCAACGCTGGTTATATCTCTAGTTATTAGTTAATTTAAGGGGAGATCTCCACTTGAGGGATTTTTTTCTTGACCCCTTTCTCCCTCATGTTTAGCCCCATTGATTTTGATATTATAAAACGTTTGCCCCATTACATTAGCGATTTTAAGAACTTTCACCCCATATTAAGACCTTTCGTGCCATTCAGGTGTCGATCTTATCCTGGCGAGCGATAGCGAGCCTGTAATTTAAGAGGAACCGGCCTTTGGCCGGGAATTTTTTCTACCGAAAAATGTACAAAATTATCTTGAAAGGGGTCAAGGGGGTGACATTTTAGATTGCTGGAGGAGTAGGAAACAAACTAAAAACCTCCCCTTAAAGTTATAAAGGTGGGGCACCGCTATTGTCTTCTTCTTCTTTCTTGGGTCAAAGGGCCGGAGAGTCCGTTAGCTGGACCCCTTCTCACCCTGCCGCTTTGTCTGGTCTAGTAGGCGGCGGCTTAGCGGGTTTCGAAAAGCCACCTCTTGGCGATATGAAATTTAGCCACCAGCCGGAGGCACGCCCAAATTCTATTGGGGGGGAGGGGCGAGAGAGGGCCTCCCCAAGAGCGTGGGGAGGGAGAGCCTATTGATGCCTGTGCATGAAGTCGCTCACGAAGATGAGAAGGCGAAGAGAGTGAAAAGCGGGAGACAGTAAGGAAGTAAGAAATGATCCATAGTCTCTTCAAACAGTAACGGCACCACGGGCAGTACGGGTCAGGGAGGAGCTTTATTCGATGGAGGTCTGGGGGGCTAGGGCCAGACGTAGGCCTCTCACGGAGCCTCAAGATTGCGACATCGAGTGGCCCTTATCTGGGAAGCGAGCCCAAGGCTGGGGTGGGAGGGATCAGGGCCGGGTACTGCCCTAAGGGTTGGCGTTTGCGGGAGGGGAGAGGGACTGTGAAGAAGACGTACTCCAGTTCGACCAACAGGTTGTTTCCCCCCGAAGAGAGAGCTTGGGAGATGGAGAGCCAAGATGTGGTCTAGGGGGAATTGATTCAATGGCGGGAGAGGAGTGTTGCTAGGTTGGCGGCTTATCAGCGAGTTTCAATTTGCCTGGACTACCAGTGTGTGAAGGGACCCACTGGAACCTCAGAGGTTTAAAGCCTTTGGATGTGCAGGGAGTAGGCCAATGTGAAAGAGAGAGGGAAGACTAGGCGGGCGATAGGAGCGAGGATGTTGTGAGGAAAGGGATGGGTACAGGGAAAGAAGAGAGGAGTCAGAGAAGATGACTATGGTTTGAGGGGGAAGGAAATGCGGTTTGTAGGAACTGCAGGGCCATCAATATTGCAAAAAGTTCCGCGGCTAAGACCGAGTGTCTTGCCGACAGACGCCAGGTACGGGTCAGGGAGAGGTCTTCCACATAAAATGCGGCTGAGGTAGAGGGAGAGCGAGGGGTGAAGGAGCCGTCTATTGTCCAGGGGTGTAAAGTGACAATCAATAGTACGCTGACTCTTGTGTCTCTGCATCATCATCATCATATATACAGTATACAGTATACAGTATATATACAGTATATATACAGTATACAGTATACAGTATATATGCCAAGTTTTCATAATGAACACCATGTTTCTCTTCAAAATCTTCGTAATGGCTAAATAATTAAGGGGGGGTCACCGGCTTTTTTATCTTTCTTTCCTTTTCTCTCTTTCCCTGGCTTGTATCCATTCGGCCCCATTCAGCCAACTATTTTAAGACGTTTATCCCTATCTAGGCGTCAATTTCTTCCTGGCGAGCGATAGCGAGCCAGCATTGTATTATGGAGAAATCCGGCTTCGCCGGAGAAATTTTTCTATCGAAAAATGTACAAATTTAACTTGCTGTCAAAACAAAAATATATATATGTTGGCTCGCTACCGCTCGCCAGGAAAATATTGACACCTGGATGGGGCAAACGTCTTAAAACAGTAGGCTGAATGGGGCCGAATGGATAAAAGCCTAAGAGAGAGGGAGAGAAAGATAAAAAAAAAAAGCGAGGTGGGCTCCCTTAACTCCTTGAGGATCAGGACGCATTTGCTCTAGCCTTATTTCAGTTATAGAGGTTAGTGGTCAAGATGTTTGGCCTACTTATAATGAATAGACTATAGTAAAGATGGAAGAAAATAGAGAGATAATTATTTCTTTAATCATTTACATATTCCATTCGTTGCTATGTAAACAAAACGTATAAACATATGCTTTGTGGTCGAGAAAATATATTATCATAATTAGTTTCATAAATTATAATACTATTAGACCAAGGGGAGGTTTTATATATATATATATATATATATATATATATATATATATATATACTGTATATATAAATAAATAGACCCCAAAGAATATCCAGTGTCCCCTTAACAAAAAATATACGAAAGGGGTCCAAAAAATTCTATGAGTGACTATCCATCCTGAGCAATTTGTTGGGTTCCCATGAGTCTCAGATCTGTTATTGCTTGCTTTCCTTTTTATTGCTATGTATTGATGTGTCGGAGGAAGAGGGGGGTCCTACATGATCCTTTCTATCTAGGTGCTGATCGTATGATGTGGGTACTTTGGAGTTCTGCTGGAGTCGGTACTGTGTATGGTAGGGACGGGGTACTGGAAGATTGAGGTACTGTTGATTCCTCGTTACCTGGGTACTGGTCACGTGGTTGAGGTGGGGCGGAAGGTAGTGCGGGTACTACAAGGCCTCTTTTCCCTGATTTGGAGTACTCAAGGTATGGTCCAGTTGCCCCTCCTGCGTCTAATGCTGCCTCTTCATCTATCAGGTAATGTTTAACGGGTAGCGGCGGGGCAGAAGATGAATCCGGTATTTCTAGGTCCTGTTTCTCTGTTTTGGAGTATTCTGAGTATGGTAGGGGCGGAGCGGAAGAAGGCACGGGTAATACTAGGTCTTGTTTTTCTGATTTTGGGTATGGTAAAACTGCAGCCGAAGATCCAGCGACTCCAGGCTTGTGCGCCCCTGGGTGGTAATCGAATGGAGGGGCAGACGAGGGGCCGGGTATTGTCAGGTCTTGTTTCCCGGATGTCGGGTTTTTGGAGTATGGTATAGATGTGTTAGAGAAAGATGAGGATAATTCTGAATCATGTTTCTCCGATATGGGGTCCTCCGAATATGGAAGCGATGAGGCAGAGATCGGAGGCCTTATCGGGTCCCATTTGTCCATCTTAGGGGTACCTGAGTAGCCGGGTACACTCGGGTCCCATATGTCCTCCGTCACCGAGTAGTGCGGTGGAAAGGAGGGTGCAGGGGGCATTTCAACGACTGCGTTCGGATCATGCTCCTGATACTCTGGAGGGCGTTCGAGTTCCACCATCTGCGTTCCGTTGGATTCAGGGAGTTCCACCATCTGCGGTCTGTTGCGTTCGGGGCGTTCAATCATATACATTCTGTTGGATCTGGGGAATTCGCGTCCGTCATCGGGTCTCGTCTTGTGGCAGCAGTGGGGGTCGCAGCTTAGGTTACGGCGGCAGTGGGCCAGGGAACACACTAATATCGCACACACAATTATTACAACTGCAAATAAAAGGATGGATGGATGGATGGAGTAATAGATATATAAATAGATAGATTCAGAGAGAGAGAGAGAATGTATTCTTTGGATAAAAAACACCATCTGAGGAAGAGCACTTTATTGACAACGTTTCGCAGAGTGACCTGATGAAGCTATCTGCGAAGAAACGTTGTCAAATACCAGTGCTCCTCCTCAGATGGTGTTTTTTATCCATTCTGTCTACTTTTCAAGTACCACTCAACAATGTATACTTTATCTCTCTCTCACTCTAACATCGAGCACATCATTAGAGTACGTACACAAAGATAATGATTACAACATAATATATATATATTATTATATATATCTAATATATTATAATATATATAGATCATATATATATATATATATATATATATATATTATATATATATATATATACAAAACATTCTACTACTCTCCATCCCCCTGTAAGCTTATGTCCTCACCTCGCAGAGCACAAGACACAATGCTAACTCAATTAAACAAGCTCCATACAGCTCTACAATCCTATCCAGCCACCTCCAACTCTATCCAAAAGCTCTATTCACCTTTAACCCATAACTAGCGGCGCGCAACATAAGTCGAGTATAATAAATCTGGACTATCTGGCGGCGCTCGACATAGGTCGTGTGGCAATTTCAGCACGTAATGTTGCTGAGAGAGAGAGACAAGTGGTGGCAGGAGAGTAGCGAAGGGATGCGTATAAACTGCTCCAGACCCACCGCGGCGAACCTACTGACACGATCCCCCCTCCCC
Organism: Paralithodes platypus; assembly: GCA_032716605.1. Taxonomy (NCBI): domain Eukaryota; kingdom Metazoa; phylum Arthropoda; class Malacostraca; order Decapoda; family Lithodidae; genus Paralithodes; species Paralithodes platypus. Next base: position 53,583 of record CM064505.1, on the reverse strand, counting down.
ACCTCCTCCTCCCTCTTCACTCGCTACCATACGGAATTGTATGGGGGGGAAAGTGCCGATCTTACATGCTTTTTGCACTCGCGTGTGCGGTTGTTGCAAGAAAAACCTAGCCATCATAAAAGGATCGTTAGTGGGTGGTCATTGGAAAGCTCTGTTTATGCCCTTTCAGGGATTAGATACTTGTTTTACGCTCTGGGTATTATTTAGGCCATGAAAATGATCACGTAAAACAGCCCTATTTGGCTAGAGGACACCACCGCTGGGCGCTAGCGTACCCTATAAAATAAACCAGCTAGCCCGCTAATCTAGTGTTAAACCAGAAACGGCATTGAACACTCTTAAGAGGTGTGGGTGGGCAAAAGGCTGGTTGAGAAACACTCTTAAGAGGTAAGGCCTAAAAAAACACTTTTAAAAGTCCCCAGTAGCACTTAAAACAAAAGAAATGGTGCTTAAGTGAGATAATTCCCCTCCATACCTCCATGACAATTTTAGGCTGGAATGAGGCCTAATATGGCCGCCCAGTTATAGGGTGTTCAATACAAATAGCTCGCACCTAGCGGGTTAAGCTTATCTCCTCACCTCCCAGAGTATAAAACACGACGCCCATGGTGCGGATTCGAGTCTCCTCCTTCTCTGTGAGTTCTTCTCCGTCTTCTTCGTCCAGGGTTGAGAAGCACACCAAACCACCGAGGATGAAGAGGATCCCCCATATCGACAAAGAGCAGGTCACCTTCCGTCCTATCTTACAACAGCACAACTGAAGTGGGTACGGTAGCGTCTTTATAAGTTATATATATATATATATATATATATATATATATATATATATATATATATACAGTATATTCTTATAAAGCAAGCATTAATATTATAACTGCTATAAAATGGCTAAAAGGTTAAAGAGTAGACGTGGGCCAATTTCCACTTGGTCACATTAAGGGAGCCCACCTCGCTTTTTTTTCTCTTTCTCTCCCTCTCTCTTTGGCTTGTATCCATTCGGCCCCATTCAGCCTACTGTTTTAAGACGCTTACCGACATCCAGGTGTCAATATTTTCCTGGCGAGCAGTAGCGAGCCAGCATATATATCGCTCACCAGGAAGAAATCGACACCTGGATGGGGATAAACGTCTTAAAACAGTTGGCTGAATGGGGCCGAATGGATACATGCCAAAGAGAGAGGGAGAGAAAGAGAGAACAAAAAGCGAGGTGGGCTCCCTTAAGGTAAATAACTGTACTTAAAACTGATTGGCTGGGGGTAATGTGGTCGAGTAATATATTTCAGTTACCCCAAAAATGGACAAATTTAGCTTGATTGGTGAACTGTTGATGCTACTAACCCACACACCCTGCGGCATTATTGTGTTGGAACATTCACAAGGTCGGCGGTCATCATCATCACGATTTGGAGACATGGTTGTAGTGGTGGTTGTGGTTGTAGTTGTTGGAGTGGTGGTTGTGGTTGTAGTTGTTGGAGTGGTGGTTGTGGTTGGAATGGTGGTTGTGGATGTAGTTGTTGTAGTTGTTATTTGTAGTTCTGAGCTATGATGGTGGTTGTAATTGTGGTGGTGATTGTTGTGGTTGTAGTTGTTATTGTAGTGGTAGTTGTGGTGGTGGTAGTTGTGGTGGTGGTTCTTGTGGTTGTAGTTATAGTTCTGAGCTCTGATGGTGGTGGTGGTTGTTGTGGTTGTAGTTGTTATTGTAGTGGTAGTTGTGGTGGTAGTTGTGGTGGTGGTTGTTGTGGTGGTGGTTGTTGTGGTTGTGGTTGTTGTGGCTGTAGTTGTAGTTCTGAGCTCTGTTGGTGGTGGTGGTTGTAGTGGTGGTTGTTGTGGTTGTTGTTATTTGTAACTCTAGTTGTTTGTGCAGCTTGGGAAGCTTCTGTGGTAGTTAAAAGGGTTGGTTGAGATAGTTTGAAACCCTATCATTACTACAGGTCCTTCCCAAGCTGAATCAAATCGTCACTTAGTCGCCAGAATAGGATGAAAAGGACGTCCCCTGGTACTCAATGTGGGTGAAGGGCGGTGACCTGTTTTTGTTCTGTCCTTTTCTATCGTTCTCTGGCTTGTATCCATTTGGCCCCATTCAGCCTTACTGTTTTTTTAAGACCGTTTATCACATCCAGGTGTCAATTTGTACTGTGTGAGCGATTAGCGAGCCAGCATATTTTTTATTTTTGTTTGACAGCAGGCTAAATTTGTTACATTTTTCACGATAGAAAAAATTTCCCCGGGCGAAGCCGGATTTCTTCATATAATGCTGGCTCGCTATCGCTCGCCAGGGAGAAAGAAATTCGACACTTAGATGGGGATAAACGTCTTAAAATAGTTGGCTGAATGGGGTCGAATGGATACAAGCCAGAGAAAGAGAGAAAAGGAGAGAAATAAAAAAAGCAGGTCACCCGCCCTTAACTGTGTATCTTCAGTAAGGATGAGTAAATAGAAAGGAATGTCTCTCGTTTGACACGTCTTTGTCTCTGCATCATAGTATTGACAGGTTTTAACAATTGACCACTTGCGAGTTTCGTTCTATAAGGAAGTTGGAGCTGCAGACAACGATATTTAACAGCATTTACAGGTAAAACACGGTTGTAGTACATTTATAAATCCCTAAAACCCAATTCAACATACCATTTACCCATCAGAAATCTACATTATTATTGCATTGCTGTTAAATATCGATGTTCACGGCTCCACCTTCCTTATAGCCTGAAACTCGCAAGTGGTCAATTAACACCGTAGTTGGCTATATACACTTTACAGTACCTGTATAATATATTTTTTTTTTTTTTTTTTTCTAATGTGATTGAGGGAGGCAAAAGGCATAACTGCCTATAGCGAGTGCCTCCCCCATAGTTGAAAGAGTGACAGGGCCAAAATCAAGGGACGTTCGAGCCAAAAAATGCCTGGACACCCAGGAGCTTGAAGAATTTAAAGTCATAGGAAGAGGGAAAGGACTGATTCTGGGAGAGAGTTCCAGAGCTCAGATGTTTGAGTAGAAGAAAGTTGGCGAGTAACGTTTCACTCTGGGTTGGAGAGTTGCACAGATAATTATATAGACGGGGATCAGTCAGTTTTCTCGCCTCCTTTTCGTAAGTTAAGGTGAGGGCTGATGGGACTGTTGAGGTTAAGGGGGAGAGGGGTCCTTTTTCTGGTCCCCTTTCTTATTCGTGTTATAGCCCCACTTTGTTTTGAAATTATCACACGATCGGCCCATTAGTTTGGCGATTTTTTAATACCTTTCGCCCAATTTCGTTTGTCGATTTTAAGGACCTTTCGTGCCATTTAGGTGTCGATTATTTCTGGCGATGCGGGAAAGCGAGCCTGACATTTTGGGAGAAACCGGCCTTCGGCCGGAAATATTTTCTACCGAAAAATGTACAAATTTATCTTGAAGGGGGGGTCTAGGTTTTTTTTCTTCTAAGCTTGATGGAGGTCTAGGGGGTGTTATTTCTAAGCTTGGTAGGAGGTCTAGGGGGTGTTATTTCTAAGCTTGGATGGAGGTCTCTAGGGGGTGGTTATTTCTAAGCTGGATGGACGGGTCTAGGGGGTGGGATTTCTAAGCTTGGATGGAGGTCTAGGGGGTGTTATTTGCTAAGCTTGATGGAGGTCTAGGGGGGTGTTATTTCTAAGCTTGGATGGGAGGTCTAGGGGGCATTATTCTAAGCTGGTAGGAGGTCTAGGGGTGAAGTGTCTAAGCTTGGTAGGAAGGTTTAGGGGGTGTATTTCTAAGATTGGTAGGGGAGGTATAGGGGGTTGTATTTCTAAGGTCTTTTGGGCTCATGGAGGGTCTAGGGGGTGTTATTTCTAAGCTTGGCTGGAGGTCTAGGGGGTTGTTATTTCTAAGCTTGGATGGAGGTCTAGGGGGTGTTATTTCTAAGCTTGGATGGAGGTCTAGGGGGTGTTATTTCTAAGCTTGGTAGGAGGTCTAGGGTGGTGTTATTTCTAAGACTTGGTAGGAGGTTCTAGGGGGTGTGTATTTCTAAGCTTGGTAGGAGGTCCATAAGGGGCGTGGTATTTCTAAGCTTGGTAGGAGGTCTAGGGGTGTGTTATTTCTAAAGCTTGGGTAGGAGGGCTAGGGGGGTGTTATTTCTAAGCTTGGTGAGGGAGGTCTAGGGTGGTGTTATTTCTAAGCTTGGTATGAGGTCTAGGGGGTGTTATTTCTAAGCTTGGTAGGAGGTCTAGGGGGTGTTATTTCTAAGCTTGGTAGGAGGTCTAGGGGGTGTTATTTCTAAGCTTGGTAGGAGGTCTAGGGGGTGTTATTTCTAAGCTTGGTAGGAGGTCTAGGGGGTGTTATTTCTAAGCTTGGTAGGAGGTCTAGGGGGTGTTATTTCTAAGCTTGGTAGGAGGTCTAGGGGGTGTTATTTCTAAGCTTGGTAGGAGGTCTAGGGGGTGTTATTTCTAAGCTTGGTAGGAGGTCTAGGGGGTGTTATTTCTAAGCTTGGTAGGAGGTCTAGCGAGGAAACTAAGAAATAAAGGAATACACTAATTAATAGACCAAAGAAAAAAAGAATAAAAAAAACCCCGGTCCGTCGCCCCTTAAAATGTAAAACTTGCAAACTAAACAAACTAAAACAGGGACGACACAGTATAAAGGCAACAGAACGTATGCACAATCCGAGAACTGTATAGTGTTCAAAGGTCCTTGTGTGTTATACTAATGTTTAACCCTTTGAGTACCAGCGAAGTGTGTTATCTTTCATTCTAGCTATGTTTAGACGATATTATGCAGCTTAGGAAGGATCTGTGGTAGTTTAAGGGGTTGATCGAGATATTTTTTTTTTTTTCTATGTGATTGAGGGAGGCAAAAGGCAGAACTGCCTATAGCGAGTGCCTCCCCCATAGTTGAAAGAGTGACAGGGCCAAAATCAAGGGGACGTTCGAGCCAAAATGCCTGGGGACACACGGAGCTTGAAGCAAATTTAAGTCATAGGAAGAGGGAAAAGAGCTGATTCTGGGAGAGAGTTCCAGAGCTCAGATGTTGAGTAGAAGAAAGTTTGAGAGTAACGTTTCACTCTTGGGTTGGAGAGTTGCACAGAGTAATATAGACGGGGATCAGTCAGTTTCTCGCCTGTTTCGTAAGTTAAGGTGAGGCTGATGGACTGTTGAGGTTAAGGGGAGATGGGTCCTTTTTTCTGGTCCCCTTTCTTCCTCGTGTTAAGCCCCATTTGTTTTGAAATTATAAGACGTTCGGCCCATTAGTTTGGCGATTTTAACACCTTTCGCCCCATTTCGTTGTCAATTTTAAGACCTTTCGTGCCATTTAGGTGTCGATTATTTCCTGGCGAGCGAAAGCGAGCCTGACATTTTGGGAGAAACCGGCCTTCGGCCGGAAATATTTTCTACCGAAAAATGTACAAATTTATCTTGAAGGGGGGGGGTCAAGTTTTTTTTTCTTCTAAGCTTGATGGAGGTCTAGGGGGTGTTATTTCTAAGCTTGGTAGGAGGTCTAGGGGGTGTTATTTCTAAGCTTGGATGGAGGTCTAGGGGGTGTTATTTCTAAGCTTGGATGGAGGTCTAGGGGGTGTTATTTTCTAAGCTTGCGATGGAGGTGGTCTAGGGGGTGTTATTTCTAAGCTTGGATGGAGGTCTAGGGGGTGTTATTTCTAAGCTTGGATGGAGGTCTAGGGGGTGTTATTTCTAAGCTTGGATGGAGGTCTAGGGGGTGCTATTTCTAAGCTTGGTAGGAGGTCTAGGGGGTGTTATTTCTAAGCTTGGTAGGAGGTCTAGGGGGTGTTATTTCTAAGCTTGGTAGGAGGTCTAGGGTGTGTTATTTCTAAGCTTGGTAGGAGGTCTAGGGGGACTGTTATTATTCTAAGCGTGGTCGAGAGGTTTTAAGGGGGTTGTTATTTCTAAGCTTGGTATGGAGGTCTTCTAGGGGGTGCTATTTCTAAGCTTGGTAGGAGGTCTAGGGGGTGTTATTTCTAAGCTTGGATGGAGGTCTAGGGGGTGTTATTTCTAAGCTTGGATGGAGGTCTAGTGGGGGTGTTTATTTGCTAAGCTTGGATGGAGAGTATAGGGGGTGTTATTTCTAAGCTTGAGAGGGCAGGTCTAGGGGGTGTTATTTTCGAACGCTTGGATGGAGGTTCTAGGGGGGTGCTATTTCTAAGCTTGGTAGGAGGTTTCTAGGGGTGTTGTGGTGTTATTTCTAAGCTTGGATGGAGGTCTAGGGGGTGTTATTTCTAAGCTTGGTAGGAGGTCTAGGGGGTGTTATTTCTAAGCTTGGATACGGGGAGGGTCTACAGGGGGGTGTTTTATTTCTAAGCTTGGTAGGAGGTCTAGGGGGTGTTATTTCTAAGCTTGATAGGAGGTCTAGCGAGGAAACTAAGAAATAAAGGAATACTTGAATTAATAGACCAAAGAAAAAAAGAATAAAAAAAAAACCGGTCCGTCGCCCCTTAAAATGTAAAACTTGCAAACTAAACAAACTAAAACAGGGACGACACAGTATAAAGGCAACAGAACGTATGCACAATCCGACAACTGTATAGTGTTCAAAGGTCCTTGTGTGTTATACTAATGGTTTAACCCTTTGAGTACCAGCGAAGTGTGTTATCTTTCATTCTAGCTATGTTTAGACGATATTATGCAGCTTAGGAAGGATCTGTGGTAGTTTAAGGGGTTGATCGAGATAGTTTTTTTTTTTTTTTTCTATGTGATTGAGGGAGGCAAAAGGCAGAACTGCCTATAGCGAGTGCCTCCCCCATAGTTTTGAACAAGAGTTGACAGGGCCAAAAATCAAGGGAAACGTTCGAGCCAAAATGCCATGGACACACGGAGCTTTGGAAGCAATTTAAGTATCATAGGGAAGAGGGTGGGAGAAAGACTGATTCTGGGAGAGAGGTTCCAGAGCTCAGATGTTTGAGTAGAAGAAAGTTTGAGAGTAAACGTTTCACTCTTGGGTTGGAGAGTTGCACAGACAGAGTTAATATAGGACGGCGGATCAGTCAGTTTCTCGGGACCATGTTTTCGTAAAGTTAAGGTGACGGCTGATGGACTGTTTGAGGGTTAAGGGGAGATGGGCTCCTTTTTTCTGGCCCCTTCTCTTCCTCGTGATTAAGCCCCATTTGTTTTGAAATTATAAGGACGTTCGGCCCATTAGTTTGGGCCCGATTTTAACACCTTTCGCCCCATTTCGTTGTCAATTTTAAGACCTTTCGTGCCATTTAGGTGTCGATTATTTCCTGGCGAGCGAAAGCGAGCCTGACATTTTGGGAGAAGAGAAACCAGGCACTTCGGCCGGAAAAATTATTTTCTACCGAAAAATGTACAAATTTATCTTGAAGGGGGGGTCTAGGTTTTTTTTCTTCTAAGCTTGATGGAGGTCTAGGGGGTGTTATTTCTAAGCTTGGTAGGAGGTCTAGGGGGTGTTATTTCTAAGCTTGGATGGAGGTCTAGGGGGTGTTATTTCTAAGCTTGGATGGAGGTCTAGGGGGTGTTATTTCTAAGCTTGGATGGAGGTCTAGGGGGTGTTATTTCTAAGCTTGGTAGGAGGTCTAGGGGGTGTTATTTCTAAGCTTGGATGGAGGTCTAGGGGGTGTTATTTCTAAGCTTGGATGGAGGTCTAGGGGGGTGGCGTATTTCTAAGCTTGGTAGGAGGTCTAGGGGGTGTTATTTCTAAGCTTGGTAGGAGGTCTAGGGGGTGTTATTTCTAAGCTTGGTAGGAGGTCTAGGGGGTGTTATTTCTAAGCTTGGTTAGGAGGTTAGGGGGTTGTTATTTGTAAGCTTGGTAGGAGGTCTAGGGGTTGTTGGGGTGTTTCTTTCAAGATGGGATGGAGGTGTAGGGGGTGTTATTTCTAAGCTTGGATGGAGGTCTAGGGGGTGTTATTTCTAAGCTTGATGGAGGTCTAGGGGGTGTTATTTCTAAGCTTGGATGGAAGGTCTAAGGGGGTTGTTATTCTAAGCTTGGATGGGAGGAATAGGAGGTGTTATTTCTAAGCTTGGATG
>CM064505.1:0-45542 GCA_032716605.1 Paralithodes platypus | reverse complement strand
ACAACTCCCCTTCCTCGACATCCTCGTAGCTCTGAACGACCATGGGTTCAAAACCACCGTCTACATTAAACCAACTAACACAGGACAATGCCTCAACGGCGATAGTGAATGCCCCCGCCGTTATCTTCTATCCTCCATCTCCGCCTATGTTAGGAGAGCCCTCACGCACTGCTCTACCTGGGCCGACACCCACCAGGAACTAGAAAGACTATCCCAAGTTTTAGTAAATAACGGATACTCCAACTCCGACATCTCCAGCACCATCAACCACCATCTTGAAAAATGGTACACCCAAAGCCCTCCCAACATTGACCCCCCCAATGAAATTAAGATCTTCTACCGCAATTACATGTCCTCTGAACACAAAAATGACGAGGCCGTCTTAAAAGAAATAATCTCCAAGCATGTCCACCCAACCAACCCGGAAAACAAAATCAAATTAATAATTTATTACAAATCCCCCAAGACCTCCAACCTCGTTCTCCGCAACAAACCAGCCTCCACCAAGATAAAGAGCCCGATGACCGACGATCACGTCATTTACCAACATACCTGTAATTATGAGGACTGTGGACCTCATTCCTATATTGGTATGACGCAGACTCGTCTTTCACGTCGGTTAACTCTTCACCTTCAGGCTGGAGCCATCAAAGACCACTATCTCACCCCTAACCACCCTCACCTCACACGCAACGAGTTAGAGAAACACACCACCATACTCGATAAAGAAAGTGACCCAAGGAGATTACCTATACTCGAAGCTTTATATATCCAAGCCTTACATCCCAACATCAACAACCAAACTCTGGACCTTCAGATCCTTCCTTCTGCCAAAAGGCACTACCCTACAGGACCTAACACCCCTCCTCGCCCCCCGGTGCCCTTGACGCAGCCCCCCGCGCTACCTCCTTCAGCTTCGTCTTCTGCAGGCGCCACACAACTTAGGCCACGCCCCTCGACACGCAGCCAATCAGCTTCGACCCCACCTACCGACCACCATCCCGCATCCAGTGCGCATGCGTGAAGCGGTTACCCCCTTCTCTCTCCTAGTTTACCCTTCCACCAATAGCAGACTTTTGCCCCCTGTTTTCCGCCTCCTCTGATCCTCCACCCTCTATATATACCCTTCCTGTTTACCTTTTATATCATTCCTTCCTTACTTGATAATGCTGGTTGTCCAGTGAAACGCGTCGTATATCCTGTATCTTCATGTACTTTAATGTAACCCTGTACCACCATGAATTTTGCTCATCTCCTTCATCTACTTCCTGCCACCCAGCGAAAACTCATCAGAGACCTGGAAACTTTGAATAATAAAATTTCCAACGCAGAAATTGCCATTTCTTTCAACCTCGTATGTATTAAAGTATATATATATATATATATATATATATATATATAGAGAGAGAGAGAGATAGATAGATATATACAGATATATATATTGCATTTTTCTCACTCTCTTACCTCATTTAAAGCCGTTTAAATTTTCCAAACTATTTGCCATTACTCATCTCTCTCTCTCTCTCATACACACACACTCTCTCTCTCTTTCTCACTCTCTCTCTCTCTCTCACACACACACACACATACACACACACACACACACCCACACACACTCTCTCTCTATCTCTTTCAATTCATCGCCAATCATGCCGATACAAATACGGCTAACTCAATACACCACCAACGCGCCTATTGATTCAACAAATATTCCTAACTCAGTTCAGCTTTTTGGAAAATGACGAAACGGGCTTTTATGAAATATTGCTCACTAGTGGCGTTTGTAATATATTCAATTAAGGGGACCCACCTCGCTTTTTTTGTCTTTCTCTCCCTCTCTCTTTGGCTTGTATCCATTCGGCCCCAATCAGCCTACTGTTTTAAGACGTTTACCCCCATCCAGGTGTCAATATTTTCCTGGTGAGCGGTAGCGAGCCAGCATATATATATTTTTGTTTTTGCAGCAAGCTAAATTTGTAAATTTTTCGATAGAAAAATGTCTCCGGCGAAGCCTGATTTCTCCATACAATGCTGGCTCGCTATCGCTCGCCAGGAAGAAATCGACACCTGGATGGGGATAAATGTCTTAAAACAGTTGGCTGAATGGGGCCGAATGAATACAAGCCAGGGAAAGAGATAAAAGGAGAGAAAGATAAACAAATCCGGTGACCCCCCTTAAGCTAATGCCTCGTGTATAAGGCATTATGTTCATCGTTGCATTGTTGTTTAAGAATTTATTTCTGGACCCCCTTCTCCCTCATGCTTAGCTACATTAATTTTGAGATTTTAAGACGTTCGCCCGTAATTTTGGCTGACTTTTTGACCCCTTTCTTTGTTAATCTTAACTTTTTAAGACCGCTCGTTCACCTTAGGTATCGATTATTACCTGGCGAGCAATAGCGAGCCTGTAATTTAGGAGGAAACGGCCTTCGGTCGGGTGCTTTTCCTACCGAAAAATGTAAGATTCATCTCGAAGGGGGCCCTCAGGGTTGGGCGTATTTCTAAAAGCTTGATTGAGGTCTGAGGAGCAACCCCCCCCCCCCCCCACCCCCACCCTCAATACTCAAAGGGCAAGGCAAGGTTAAGGAGGTAGTGGAGGGATGGAAGGGAAAATCATGGAGGGACGGAGAGGGGGGTGGTGGAGGGAAATGGGTGAAGGGGGAAAGAGAGAAAGGTAAAATTGGAAGGAAGGGGACCGAAGCTTAGAAAAAAATAATGATGAATAGGACAGCAGGTTGTCCAAATAATTAGATCGAACTCCCCTCCGCATACCAGATATACTAGGGGGAGATGGGTCGTTTTCTAAACCCCCTTCTCCCTCATGTTTAGCCCCATTAATTTTCAGATGTTAGCCCCATTAGTTTGTCGATTTTTAAGCCTTTCGCCCCATTTCCTTGTGAATATTAAGACCTTTCGTGCTATTTAGGTGTCGATGTTTTTCCTGCGAACAATAGTGAGCCTGCAATTTTGGAAGAAGCGGCCTTCGGCCGGGACATTTATCTACTGAAAAATGTACAAATTAATCTAGAAGGGGGATCTAATGGATGTTTGTATAAGTTTGATCAAGGTCTAGGGAGGAAACTAGAACAAAAATATTTAATAAATTAATAAATCGACCAAAAATTTAACCATCTCCCCTCAACCAAGCTCTGGTGGGTCCAGGAAATGTCTGAGCAGCTTGTTCCTTCCTGGCCGACCTGAGACTAACATAATACCGCCACACTCAAGAGAAGCCGGTTGTAAGGTCTGGCATATAACACCGCTACAACCAACACCCATACTAAAGGATCACAGTTTTGTTTATTGTATTATTACACTATATATATATATATATATATATATATATATATATATATATATATATATACACATATTGAAATGTCGGGTTGTATACCAACTCGATCTATCATTATCTGGTTAACAATCCTGTATAGGATATACAGAGATAGAAAATGCCCGACAGGGTCACATCTAGCTTTATGAATCTTGCTCTAACTTCTCACACTAAGGCAGCATCCACACAATAAGAACACAGGTTACTTTACACTCTTATTTATTCAATGGCATATATATATAGAAAAATCAATTATATCTATCTGTCATATCCGGCAGAAAGTAATTGATACTGTGTGTAACGTGACATAGAGCATTAATTAATCAGTGTAGTAGATCCTATTCTGATTTGTGACCTGTTAGAGCAAGATTCATAAAGCTAGATGTGACCCTGTCGGGCATATTCTATCTCTGTATATCCTATCACAGGATTGTTAACGAGATATTACTAGATCGAGTTGGTATACAACCCGACATTTCACTGGTGGCAGCGGTAGGATCAGGAATTCAGGCACCTTCTCTCTCAGGGGCAAACGACTCCCGGACAATAATCCGAACGGAGCGTTGTAGTAGGCAGCTATTACTCCCGGACAATAATCCGGACGGAGTAACCTACTGAGTTTGAACTAACTCTCTATAATTTCAGTCAGGCTATATTTGGATTATTTCTCTTGGTCAGGTTACATTATCTCAAAATCAGGGGCATAGGGAATTAACAAAAGTGGCTATGTCTAAGGCAATGATTACATGAAAAATATAGGTAGGTGCTTAATAATATCGCACTGTGGTTCTCGTCTTTTTGACATATGTTTCTTATTTCTACTAAGTGGCATGATGTAATTAGTGATTTTCCATTCACTAGCTGATTGTTCTATTTGTAGTGCTTATGCAATGAATTTGTTATGCGGCACTTTCTTTCACCATTGCTCTTCCTTTTTCACAGTATAGTTCATCAAGGGTGGAGAGCCCCAACGATTTAGGTATTTCCAGGGCTCTTGATGCGTAGCTTGCATAAGTACCCTTTCATCATAAATTTCAAGGGGTAATTCTGCCATGTTTGTTTGAGTCCAGCTTCGTGGTGGCTGGGGCCGTGAGAGGTGGTGATTGGTGGGGCTTGAATTGGATTTAGAGGGCACCTCACCTGTTTGCCCGGGAATTAGAAAATGGGTTAACTGGCCTAATTTCTCTAATTTTCCTGTTCTCTGGAGAATGGGAAATTGCTTTTATTTTATTTTCCTTCTTCTGGTGTTGGATTCCTTGTCTCCTGCTCTGCCTCGACTCTCTGACTACCGCTATCTTGTGCGGTTCTTCTTTTGACCCCGTCATCTCATATATATATATATACATATATATATATATATATATATATATATATATATATATATATATATATATATATACATATAGAGGGGAACCAGAAAAACAACCCATTTCCCGTTACTTCATCTCTCTGTCTCTCTCTATCTGTGAATGTGTATGTGTGTGTGTGTATTACCCCCTTGTTTCTCTCCCTCTCCCTTTCTTTCTGTGTGTGTCTATACCCCCTTTCCTTTCTCCCTCTCTCACACTCACTCTCTCTCTCTCTCTCTCTCTTAGTAATCTACACTTAATCACTTGAACTGGACGAGCTCAATCCGTAAAGGAAACAGGATAACAGTTTTCCTGCTCTTGTATAATACCTCAGTATAAGAAACGAACGTGCACAATTTCCCTCCAACTCTGTCCCCCTCCCCCCCTCTCTCTCTCTCTCTCTCTCTCTCTCTCTCTCTCTCTCTCTCTCTCTCTCTCTCTCAGGCATCTTCAACGAATCACTTCAACTGGACGAGCTCAATCCGTCACGCGAACACGATATACCAGTTTTCCTGCTCTTGTATAATAGCTCAGTATGAGAATTGCATGAGCACTTTGGTTCTTAGGGCCCATCCTGCATAACCTACGTCCAGTTCTCTCGCTCTCACTCACTCTCACTCTCTCTCTCTCTCGCGCTCTCTCTCTCTCTCCTATATTCAGATTCATATTCCAAATATACGTTCATATTGCATATCATCAATCGTATCCCACTTCCCAGAAGAAGCAGAAGCAGCAGCAGAAAAAGAAGAAAAAGACGAAGAAGAAGAAGAAGTAGAAGAAAACAAAGAGGAGGAGGTGAAGGAGGAGGAGGAGAGAGAAAGAGAGAGAGAGTAATGTGGATATAAAGAAGATGAGATGGGACCTATACTAGTGAACCATTGGCAGACAATGATCCTACTGTTGTGTTGGTGGTGTGGTGGTTGGTGTGGTAAGTGTGGTAGGTGTGGATGGTTGGAATGGTAGGTGTGCTGGTTGTGGAAGGTTTATGGTAGTTGGAATGGTGGTTGTGGTGGTTGTGGTAGGTGTGGAAGGTTTGTGGTGGTTGGTGTTGTAGGTGTGCTGGTTGGTGTGCTGAGTGTTGTGGTAGGTGTGGAAGTTGGAATAGTTGATGTGGTGGTTGTGGAATGGTGAGGTGGTTGTAAAGATTGGTACGTGTGGTGGATGGAATGGTGGGTGTGGTAGGTTTGTGGTAGATGTGGTAGGTGTGGTGGTTGTGGTAGGTTTGTGGTAGTTGTGGTGGTTGTGGAAGGTGTGGTGGATGTGGAAGGTTTGTGGTAGGTGTGGTGGTTGTGGAAGGTGTGGTGGTTGTGGAAGGTTTGTGGTAGGTGTGGTGGTTGTGGAAGGTTTTGTAGGTGTGGTGTTTGTGGATGGTGTGGTGGTTGTGGAAGGTTTGTGGTAGGTGTGGTGGTTGTGGAAGGTTTGTGATAGGTATGGTGGTTGGTGGTCGGTTTGTGGTAGGTTTGTGGTTAGGTGTGGTGATTGTGGGGTTGTGGGTAGGTGTGGTGGCTGGGGATAGGTTTGTGGTATGTGTGGTGGTTGTGGAAGGTTTGTGGTAGGTGTGGTGGTTGTGGAGGGTGTGTTTGGGTGTTGGAATGTGTGGTGGTTGTGGTTAGGTTGGGTGGCTGTGGAAGGTTTGTGGTAGGTATGGGGGTTGTGTAAGGTTTGTGGAAAGGTTTGTGGTGGTTGTGGAAGGTTGTGGAAAGTTGTGGATGGTCGTGGAAGGTTTGTGGTAGGTGTGGTAGGTTGTGGAAGGTTTGTGGAAGGTGTGGTGCCGTTGTGGACGGTGTGGTGGTTGTTGATCGTTTGTGGTAGGTGTGGTGGTTGTTGTGGAAGGTTTGTGATAGGTGTGGTGGTTTGTGGAAGGTTTGTGGTAGGTGTGGTTATTGTGGTGGTTGTGGTAGGTTTGTGGTAGTTGTGGGGTTTGGTGTGAAGGTTTTGTGGTAGGTGTGGTGGTTGTGGTCGGTTTGTGGTAGGTGTGGTGGAAGGTTTGTGGTATGTGTGGTGGTTGTGGAAGGTTTGTGGTCAGGTGTGGTGGTTTGTGGTAGGTGTGGTAGGTTGTGGAAGGTTTGTGGTAGGTGTGGTGGTTGTGGGAAGGTATTGTGTAGGTGTCGGGTTTGTGGTAGTTGTGGTGGTTTTTGTGAAGGTTGTTGTGTAGTATGGTGGTTGGGCAGTTGTGTAGTGTTTCGTGGTTATGGTAAGGGTTGTGGAAGGTGTGTGGTGGTTGTTGGAAGGCTTGTGGGTAGGTGTGGTGGTTTGTGGAAGGTTGTGTGGTAGTTGTGGGTGGTTGTGGAAGGGTGTGGTGGTTTGGTGGAAGGTTTTTTTTTGTAGTAGGTGTTGGTGGGTTGTGGTAAGGTTTGTTGGTAGGGGTTGTGGTGGTTGTGGTAGGTTTGTGGTAGGGTCGTTGGTAGGTTGTGGTGGTTTGTGGTAGGTGTGGTGCTTGTGGTAGGTTTTGTGGTAGTTGTGGTGGTTGTGGAAGGTTTGTGGTAGTTGTGGTGGCTTGTGATAGGTTTGTGGTAGGTGTGTGTGGCTGTGGACAGGGATGGCTGGTTGTGGAAGGTTTGTGGTGGCTGTGGAAGGTTTGTGGTAGTTGTGGTGGTTTATGGAAGGTTTTGTGGTAGGTGTTGGTGGTTTGTGGAAGGTTTGTGGTAGGGTATGGTGGTTGTGGAAGGTGTTGTAAGGGTAGGTTTGTGGTAGTTGTGGTGGTTGTGGAATGTGTGGTGGTTCTGGAAGGTGTTGTGGTAGGTGTGGTGGTTGTGGAAGGTATTGTGGTAGGTGTGGGATGGTTGTGGAAGGTTGTGGGGGGTGGGTGGTTGTGGAAGGTTTGTGTGTAGGTGTGGTTGGGTTGGTGGAAAGGCTTGTGTGCGTAGGTATGGTGGTTGTGGAAGGTGTTAGTTTTTGGGGGGGGTGGGGGGGGGGGGGGGGTTGTGTAAGGTTTGTCGGTAGTTGTGGTGGTTGTGGAAGGTGTTGGTGGTTTGTGAATAGGGGGTTTGGGGGGTAGGGTTTGTGGTAGGTTTGTGGTAGGTGTGGTGGTTGTGGAAGGTTTGTGGTTGGTGTGGTGGTTTGTGGGAAGGTGGTGGTGGTTGTGGAAGGTTTGTGGTAGGTGTGGTGGTTGTGGAAGGTTTGTGGTAGGTTGTGGTGGGTTGTGGAAGGTTTTGAGAGTAGGTGTGGTGGTTGTAGGTGTTTTTGGTGGTTGTGGAAGGTTTGTGGTAGTTGTGGTGGTTTGTGGAAGGTGGTGTTGGTTGTGGAAGGTTGGTTTGTGGTAGTTGTGGTGATTGTGGTAGGTGTGGTGGTTGTGGTGATTGTGGAAGGTTTGTGGGTGGTTGTGGAAGGAGTGGTGGTTGTGGTAGGTGTGGTAGTTGTGGAAGGTTTGTGGTAGATGTGAGGGGTTGTGGAAGGTGTTGTGGTGGTTGTAGAAGGTTTGTGGTAGGTGTGGATGGTTGTGGAAGGTTGTGGTGGTTGTGGAAGGCTTGTGGTAGGTGTGGTTGGTTGTGGAAGGTTTGTGGTAAGTTTGTGGTGGTGTGTGGAAGGTGTGGTGGTTTTGGAAGGTTTTGTGCAGCAGTGTGGGGGTTGTGGTAGGTTTTGGTGGTAGGTGTTGGTGGTTGTGGTTGTGAGGTTTTGTGGTAGGTGTGGTGGTTTGTTGAAGGTTTGTGGGTATGGTGTGGTGGTTTGTGTTTAGGTGTGTGGTTGGTTGTGGTAGGTGTGTGGTAGTTGTGGTGGTTGTGGAAGGGTGTGGTAGTTGTGCGTAGGTTTTGTGGTAGTTGTGTTGGCTGTGGTAAGGTTTATGGTAGGTGTGGTGGCTGTGGAAGGTGGTGGTGGTTGTGGAAGGTTTGTGTGTGGCTGTGGAAGGTTTGTGGTAGGTGGTGGTGGTTGTGGAAGTTTTGTGGTATGGTTGTGGTGGGTGTGGAAGGTGTGTGGTTGGTGTGAAGGTTTGTGGTAGGTGTGGTGGTATTGTGCTAGGTTTGTGGTAGTTGTGGTGGTTGTGGTAACCAAAGGTTTGTGGGTAGTTTTGGGGTGGTTTTGTAAAGTAGATGTGGGTGGTTGTGGGAAGGTTTGTGGTAGGTGTGGTGTGCCTTTGGAAAGGTGTGGTGGTTGTTGGAAGGTTTGTGGTGGCTTGTGGAAGGTTTGTTGGTCAGGTTGGTGGATGGATGTGGTAGGTGTGGTTGGCTGTGGAAGGTTTTGTGGGTGGGTGTGGTGGTTGTGGAAGGTGTGGTGGTTTGTGGAAGGTGTGTTGGTTGTATATAAGGTGTGGTGTGTTGTGCGTATGTTTTGTGGGTAGGTGTGGTGGTTTGTTGGTAGGTTTTTGGTAGTTGATGGTGGTTGATGGAAGGTTGTTGGGTAAGGTGTGGTGGTTGTGGAGGGTTTGTGGTAAGTTGTGGTGGTTGTTGGAAGGTTTGTGGTGGTTTTACGGAAGGTTTGTGATAGTTGTGGTGGTTTGTGGAAGGTTTGTGGTAGTTGTTGGTGGTGATGTGGAAGGTTTGTGGTATGTGTGGTTGGTTGTTTGAAAGGTTTGTGGTAGGTGTGGTGGTTGTGTAGGTTTTGTGGTAGGTTGGGGTTTGTTGTTGGTTGTGGTAGGTGGGTGGTTGTGGTAGGTTTTGTGGTAGGTGTGGTGGTTGTGGAAGGTTTGTGGTAGGTGTGGTGGTGGCTGTGGAAGGTTTTTGGTATGTTGGTGGTGTTGTGGTATTGTGGTGGCTGGGGGGGGGGTGGAAGGTTTGTGAAAAGTGTTGGTGGTTGTGGTATGGTGTGGTGGCTGTGGAAGGTTTTGTGGTAGGTTGTGGTGGTCTGTGGTAGGTTTGTGGAAAAGTGTGGTGGTTGTGGAAGGTTTTGTCGAAAGTGTGGTGGTCGTGGAAAGGTTTGTGGTAGGTGTGGTAATTGTGGGAAAAAAAAAAAAAAACAAAAAAAAAAAAAACAAAAAAAAACACAAAAAAAAAAAAAAAGTTTGTGGTAGGTGTGGTAGTTGTGGAAGGTTTGTGGTAGGTGGTGGTGGTTTGTGGTAGGTGTGGTGGTTGTGGAAGGTTTGTGATGGGCGTGGTGGTTGTGTTAGGTTTGTGGTAGTGTGGTGAGTTGTGGTAGGTGTGGTGGTTGTGCACGGTTTGTGGTAGGTGTGGGTGGTTTGTGGTAGTTGTTGGTGGTTGTGCAAGGTTTGTCCGGGGTAAGGTGTGGTGGTTGTGGAAGGCTTTGTGGTAAGTGTGGTGGTTTGTGGGTATTTGTGGTGGTTGTGGAAGCGAGTTTGTGGTAGGTGTGGTGGTTGGTGGGTGGAAGGTTGGTGGTAGGTGTCGTGGTTATGGTAGGTTGGTGAGTAGGTGTGGTGTTGTGGAAGGTTTGCGGTTAGGTGTGGGTGGTTTGTGGTAGGTTTGGGTAGGTGTGGTGGTTGTGGAAGGTTTTTGTGGGTGGGTTGTGGTGGTTTTGTAGTAGGTGTGGTGGTTTGCTGGTAGGTGAGTGTGGTATGGGTGGTGGTTGTTTGGGAAGGTTTGTGGTAGGTGGTGGGTGGTTTGTGTTAGGTTTGTGGTACGGTGTGGTGGCTGGGGTAGATTTGTGGTAGGTGTGGTGGTTTGTGGTAGGTTTGTGGTAGGTGTGGTGGTTTGTGGTAGTTGTGGTGGTTGTGGAAGGTATGTGGTAGGCGTGGTGGTTTTGTTGGTGTGGGGGGGGCGGGTTAGTTTGTCGGTAGTTGGGAATAGTAGTCATGGAAGGTTTTGTGGTAGAGTGTGGTGTTTTTTGTGGCATTGAAGTGAAGCCCTCCCCCCCTCCATCCGCTACTCTCTCCTAGTACCATTATTACAAGAGGATAGTCCGAGAAAATAAATGGACATTCGAAACCAAGCCCAATAAGACCCCCCCCCCCCCCTCCCAACCTACACGCAGGACACTTAAGGGGGATCACCTGTTTTTTTTTTATTTTATTTCTCTCCTTTTTTGTCTCTTTCCCTGGCTTGTATCCACTTCGGATCCATTTAGCACGGCAAGCCAACTAGGGCAAAAAGACGTTAAGGCAAAGTTTAGATAATTGTAACTCAGGAAGCGGGACAATCAATACAAGCCTAAAAAGCTTCCAAATCCTGTATAACTACAAAATAGGTAACTACAATTAGGCAAATACACACACACAAACACACACCACCCACACACACCAAGGTAATTCAATAAGGTTGTCGATACAGCTTGGAGGATTTAGGAGACCAAAAGGATGGTACGAGAGGAAGGGCAACTTTACCCTCCACATTATTAACCCTTTCAAGTACCAATGGTGTCCTGTAAAAAAAAACCCCTAAAGTCTGGCTACTATTAGACAATTTTTACAGTTTCAAAAACGGTCATCGGCAATTAAAAGGCTTCGAAACTATCTCGCCTTAACCCCATTTTGTACTACTACAGATCAAATCTTTAACTGCAACAAAATCGTCTTATTATACTGTACAGCTTGAATAGAACTAAAAAGACGTCGCCGGTACAGAAGGGGTTAAGGGGTCCCACCTCGATTTTTTCCCTGACGAGTGGTAGCTAGCCAACATATTTTTTAAAAAAAAATTGACGGCAAGACTAATTTTGTACATTTTTTTATCCCGATAGAAAAATGTCCTCCAGCAAAGCCAGATTTCTCCATAAAATGCTGGCTCGCTATCGCTCGCCAGTAGTAAATCGACACCTGGATGGGGACAAAACGTGCTTAAAACAGCTAGGCTGAATGAGGCCACATGGAATACAAGGTCAGAGAAAGAGAGAAAAGGAGAGAAGGAAAAGCAGGTCACTTTTCCCTTAAACTGCACAAAATCCTCTAAATCCCCTTGAATTAATAATAATAACAATACGTCACTGGGTACAGAAAGGGGTTAAACGCTTTCAATTTTCCCCCTGGCTAACACTGGGTCAATTTAAGTTCAGTTTCGTGTAGGAATGACGTCCTAGGAATCTGGATTAAGGGGATATATATGCTTGTTCCCCCCCCCCCCCCCTCCCTACTTCCCATCATGTTTCACCCCATTAGTTTGGTGAATTATAGACCCTCTCATCCCATGTCTATGTCAATTTATAAGACCTGCGTGACATTTAGGTGTCGATTTTTTCCATGGCGCGAGCAGCCGATTAGCGATTCCTCCAAAAACCGTTTCCAATTGTTCCACAAACACGACTATGCATAAGATAACAGATATTTGACTGATCACGAAAGGATATAAGGAAAATAAAAGAAAGACAAGAACCATAGTCCTAAAAACGCATGAATAAGAACGACAGAATTTTAAAAAAAAATAATATCTATATATATAATCATATATATATATATATATATATATATAATACCGGTACATCTATCTATCTATCTATCTATATATATATATATATATATATATATATATATATTATACTGTAAATACTGTATATATTTATTTATTTATACAAAAAATGGGAAGCAAAGATTTTATGCGCCACCAGAGAGCAATGAGGCAGCTAGGACTCGGGTGGTGCATGAAGGACCGATTATAAAAGATTGTAAGGAAAACAAGAAATTAAAAAAAAAAAAAACAAGGAGAAAAATATTGGTGGATACCAACAAGATGTATGACCTGCGTAATAACACACACACATACACATACACAAACACACACACACCCACACACACACACACACACACACACACAGTCCTCCCTTCATGGTAAATTTGTACATTGACTCCTAAGAAATGGAGCGGAAAAGGGGCCAAACTAAAGGGGGGGGAACATCTCAAAATTTTCATAAAAGAATGGAGCTAAACATGAGGGAGATGGAGGTCCTAAAAAAATAAGTCCGATGGGAGGCGACTGGGTGAGGTCCGAGCAGGGGAATGGTGTGGGAAAAAAAAGAAAGAAAAAAAAAAAAAAAAAAAAAAAAAAAAAAGGAGAAAATATATTGGTGATACCAACTAGACGCAATGACCTGGAAAAACACACAACAACCCACAAACACACACCACCCACACACACCCAAACACACGCTCTCACTCTCCGCTGTATCGCCCATCTCTTTCTGGTAATAGGGTTGTCAACTAGTATTACGAATATATACAGTATTTATATGTATTTATATGCTAAGTTAGCAACTCACAGATGATTTAGGAACGGGTATTTAAGCCTCACTCTTCCCCCCTGTTTTGCTCCTGTATTACCCTGAAGATGTGTGGAGAGAATAGACGAATCTTGGTGTTCCATTGTTTTCAATTTTCCTAGCGAGTTTTTACTACTACATAATTTTGATCACACGTATTTGTGATTTTTACCTCCATATACAGTAGATATATATATATACTATCTATATATATACTATGTATATATATATATAAACCATTTTCACGAACACAGAACAATCATTAAATATGATAAGGAACCTTAAGAAGTTACGAGCCCACTGATTTTCGTATCTTGAACAGGAGGAAGCTATGGCGAACCTTTTTTTTAGGCTACGCTGACGTATTTCGTTTCTGTTTCCTGCCTATCAATAGATGGGTTTTATTCAGATTAGCAAGGGTTCATGGAAGCCAGAGGGTTATTTAAGATAGTCTTCGCCCTATTAATGTCCACGGATTCTGCCTAAGCTGTGTAAAAATCGTCTAATGATAGCCAGAAATAAACTGTGAAAAGTGCGCCATACGGATCATCATGGGGCGATATAGATGAGCCATAATCATTCATGGGGCGATTATAGATGAGGCCATAATCATCATGGGGCGATATAGATGAGCCACAATCATCATGGGGCGATATAGATGATCCATTAGATGAGCCATAATCATCATGGGGGCGATATAGATGAGCCATTACAGCTAAAGAACGGCGACATAAACCGGTCAAATGGTTTCCAAGGTTAGATAAGTTTAGATTTATGGAAAGATATACGAAAAACACATGGTTTGGGAATTTAGAGTTGTTAACATGGTGGAAGTGGACTGCCCAGAGCAGTGGATTGGTTCAGAAACAGTTGAGAGCTTTAAGCGTAAGTTGGATTCCCACATGGATGATATGGGAGCTTCCTAGTGTCGGGGCCGCATGGCCTTATGCAATTTCCCAGCGATCTTATGTTCTTAAAAATGGAGCACATAATTATGCTCTTCGTTAATTCATCTGGAGGTGTTTGGTGTTGTGGTGAAAATTAATAAAATATAGAATGCAGAAGTAAAAAGAAAGTAAGGTATTGGCTCAGAATCGAATTAGTTGGACAGATATTATGAGAAAAAAAAAAACCCACAGATGGAATATATTCAACAATAACAGTGGGAGACAAAGTTGTGTTTAAAAATACTAAGATATACAGGATAGAGTCACACGGATTAGCAGTGAGGATGGTGGAGACTGAAAGAAATACACACGAAATAAACCTGATCCTGAATATGGAAGTCGAGAGAGAGAGAGACAGAGAGAGAGAGAGAGAGAGATGGGGGGGGGGGGGGGGGGGTGCAAATATAAAGAAAGAGAGACAGACATGAGAAGGATACATCGATCTATAATAATAATTGCAGTTGCTAAAGTGTTTAAACATAGGGGCAAGCTGAAACAGAATTACAATATCCCACCTTTCTCAAACATACACACACACACACACACGAGATACATCCACCCACAACATACCCACACACACCCCACCCCCACACACACACCACACTCAGCCCGTAGCCTAGTAGGTAGAGCTCTCGTTTTCTCGTTCAGCCCCCTAGCTGTAAATAGGGTACCTGGAATAAGTGGACGACGTTTGGGGGACGTCCCATTCTGGGGGTTGTGGCAAAAATGGTACAAGGCGAGATGGGTAATCATAATGGTTAACCTAAGGCTGATGGCTTACCATAAGCATTCGGGCGAGACGGTAACCGTCTATAGTGAGAATGGTACCATACAGATCCACCCTAAAGCCTTCGTTTCCGGGGGATTGTCGCCAATTGGCTAAATACAGACTACACAACAGATCCACAAGCCATTCCAACAGGTACATAAAACACTTAAAATGCATTTCACGAAATACATTCCCAGTTAAGGAGATGCGAGATAATAATGAGCTTAGCTCGCATTGCGTGGATTCCCCTTGACCAACAAGTAACTGAGTATAACTGAAGTAACACCCCCCAACATACACACACACCCACACATATACCTATTACTCTCTGGTAATTCACGACCTCATCTTCCTTCTCCAGGTTAGGGTCACGTTCATTCCACCTTGTACCCCCTTTACAACAATTGACTTGGAACTAACCTGAGGACGAAATGACCTCCAGATCCTGTAGCAACCACACAGGCAAGGGTAAGGTGGAAATCATTTGATGGCGAAATTACCTCATAATATTATCTTGTATACTCACCAAATAGGGGTAAGGTGAAATATTATAAGGGCGAAAATACTTCACATCCTGGAGACATAATAGAACCGGGTTAAGGGAGCTCAAACGGTATTGTGCAGCAATAGTTTACTGGTTCGGCTCAATGGTTTAAGGAAGGGGTTTAGTTGTGACTCCTCTAAACCTCACATCAACCACCCACACCCACAAGACCCCCTTCGACTTCGATATAAATTTGTACATTTTTCGGTAGAAACAATATCCCGGGCGAAAGCCGATTTCTTCAAAAAAAAAAAAAAAAAAAAAGGTTCAAGCTATCGAGCTATCCCGCTCGCCAGGGAAAAATTCGACCCACTCTAAATGGCAACGACAGGTCCTAATATTGGCAAATATATTGGGGCAAAAGGTCCCTGAATATCGCCAAGGTTTATTTATTTCAAGGTTTTAATTTATATCAAGGTTTTCTACATTATTTCAAAATTGTATTTATTTATCAAGGTTCTATTTTAAAAGGTTCTATTTATTTCAAGGTTCTATTTATTTGGCCTTGGTTCTCCTCCTGTCCTTCACTTTTCCTCTCTCCATTAGCCTGTAAGATTATGTGCCTTTTTGCTTTCTTTCCTCTGTCAAGCCTTATTTCTATGGACTCTACTTCCCACCCCCCAATCTGGCACTCAGCTTAAGATTGTAAACAGAGGAAAACCGATCTGGGAGTAACAATATCGAGTAACCTAAAACCGAGTCAACAATGTTCAGAAGTTGTTAAGAAGGCACACAAATAATTGGCTTTATAGGCAGGTCATTTAAGCTAAATCCAAAGAACGTTATCCTAACGCCTTTTACAATTCCTTAGTCCGCCCTCTTCTGTAATACTGCTGTTCAATCCTGGGTGCCCTTATTACCAAAAAGATATAGACAAGCTAGAACTAGTTCAACATAGAGTTACCAAAATGATTACCTAGCCTAAAGAACAAACCATACGAGGAGCGTCTTAGAGAATTAAATATATTTTCCTTTAACCCAGCGCAGATTAAGAAGGCGACTTAATTCAAGTGTTTAAAAAATCATCAAAGGCATCGCGACAATATGAACTGTAGTAAGTACTTCACTATCGACCAATCTCAATTACACGCGGGGAAACGGTTGCAAAATTATTGGTAAATCTTTTAACTCACACGAAGCTAAAAATTTCTTTCTTCAATCGAGCTTTGTCAACTTATGGAATGGGGCCTTCCCAGAGATGTTATAGACTGCAGCCACCGTTGATTCATTTAAACTTCGCCTAGACAAAGTATCTCGCATCAAACCCGCGACTGACTGCTGTTTTGTAAATTAATAATTTTATTTTATCCTCCTCTCCAGTTTACTAACCCATACTGTCCCCTACTATCTTCCCCCACCCCCCCCCCCCCCCCCCCCCTCTTCCTAAATGCTTGCCACGGAAATTAGTTCCAGGGCAGTAGTTCCCCTTTCCAATGTTCCCTTACCCACTCTCACCCACTGTTTGGACACTTGATCCTGTGTTTTGGAGGACAAGCAGCCTAGAAGGGTCACTAGATATGTTGTTGCTTGGATTTCCTTTGTACTCCTTTGCTACCACTCACTCGCACACTCTCTCTCTCTGCTCTCCCGCTCTCTTCTCATCAATCCTAAAGTGGATCAGCAAGGCAGGAATCGAGAAAGAGCAGAATTGATGGACCAACATTAGGAAATATCGGCCAGGCGATTGATAGATTAGATAGATAGATAGATAGGATTAGAAAGATATGATAAATGTAGATTAATATATATATCGATATACTATATATAATATATATATTATATTATATACAATATATACTGTATATATATATATATATATATATATCATATATATATATAGAGAATACAGATAGATAGATAGATATACAGACAGACAGATATAGACAGAGAGAAAACCTATTTTACTATTATGGTTATTATTAATAATATTAGTTATTACTATTATAATTACTATTATAATTATTATTACTAATATTGGCAAAGAAAACTATATGATGGAATGCGAAAAAAAGTCTGCGCAAATTCAAATAAAAGGGAGAAGTAGTTAAGGCCGCGTCATACAGAGGTCGACCACGACCCGACAGTAACCCTAAGGCAATGACTTGCACTTTTCACCCGAATTCACCCGAAGTCCCCGAATGAGACTCGTACCCCGACTATGACTAGAAAGCAATTCGAATGCAACCCGAGGGACTCAAATGCGTCTCGAATACGAGTCGATGTTATCCCGTATATTACTCGAAACTAACCAGAAGTAGAACGGAATTAAATCGACCATGAGTCGAAAGCTAATCGACGGTGACCCCGAGTCGCAGATACCAACCAGAGTTAAAACCGAATCACACCCGAAGTAACCCGACTTAAAACCGAATGAAAACCGAACCCCACCCGAAGTCAGGAACCCAACCGGAATGAAACCAGAATGTAAGTCGAACGTGACTAGAATAAGTCGATTATGACACGATTATGAGGTTATGCATCACCCCACTATATAAAGAGAGGGTGTGCTCACACAAGCTTCATTTGTACAGTGCACCCAACACAGCAACATGTCACAGGAAAGCAACCTCCAGGACCCATCACGACCAGAAGAGATGGATGACGAGGCATTGGAGTTGGCAATCTTGAGGCAGGAGATAGTTAATGCCAACCTCAGATATCAGATTACTGCCCGCGCCATCATGGACAAAGAACGTGAACCCCAACGTGCTAAACCTCGACGGCCACGACGACCAGGAAACCCCGAAGCTGCAGCGTCAAGCCATGGGTGGCACAGCGAGAGACACATGGACACTACCACCAGTTGCTGAAGAAACTCCAGGAAACTGACGTGGTTACCTATAAATACTTTCTGCGTATGGACGAGGAGCTGTTTAATATGATTGTCGAACGTGTCACACCCAGGATCAAGAAGGACGAGACCAACTGGAAGAAGCCCCTGGAGCTCGGACTTGCGAGTTGCCATGACACTACGCTTTTGGCCACTGGCGAGGCCTATAAGAGCATGGCACTGAACTTCCGTGTAGGTGCCAACACGATATCACTGGCAGTGCGGGAGACGTGTGAGGCAATCATACAGGAATAAATGGAGGAGCAAATAGTGTGCCCATCAACACCTGAAGGTTGGAAGGAGGTCGCCAAGGGTTTCAAGGATAGGTGGGACTTCGGACACACCATTGGGGCAATTGATGGGAAAGCACATTGCCATACAGCCTCCAAGCAACTGCGGATCCTTGTACTACAATTACAAGCACTACCACTCCATTGTGCTCCTGGCAATAGTCGATCACCTGGGAAAATTTATGTACGTTGACGTTGGAGCGAACGGGTCAGCATCTGATGGTGGTATATTCCAGGTGACTGACATCCGGAAGGCCCTGGAGGACGGAGCAGCAGGATTGCCACCACTCGAGCCATTCCCAGGGGAGGACCAGCCAGTGCCCTACTTTCTGGTTGGTGATGACGCATTCCCAATGAGGGAGTGGTTGCAGAAGCCACACCCACACCGAGGGCTCGCTGATGACAAGTGAAACTACAACTACAGACTGTCTAGCGCCAGGAGACAGGTAGGAGAATGCCTTCGGTATGCTAGCCAACCGCTTCAGGTGCCTACTGACTACCATCAACGTACACCCCAGTACCGTGGAGAAGGTAGTCCTGGCTTCATGCATACTCCACAATATGCTAATCGACCGACGTGAGCCCCAACCAGAAGCCGGACTTCGTCGCCCTGAAATACCCCAAAGTGACTGGGTGAAGGGACCGCTTGGATGGCTTGGAGCCACTTCGGCGCCAGAGAGGACCAGCCGCTGCCAAAGTGACGAGGGACTACCTGACCCAGTACTACAACCGCCCTGAACAGCGCCTTGCCGGTGCAGGACGAGTAAAAAGGTACGTTTCCACTATATGCAGGTCCATAATATCCCACACCCGTTTTATAAGTGTTGCACAATGTTGCAGTGTGACTGCCGTAGGTGTCTGTCCAATACTGTCATTGCAATGACATAAATCAAACTCCATTCGATGCCGTATTATAAAAGTGTCAAAGTCTTTGATAAATATATTGTACACAAACCCGAAAGTGAATCACAGCACTAAATGTCCTGAACCTGTTATAAAGGGGTTATAATATATATATATATATATATATATATATATATATATATATATATATATATATCTATATATATCATTGAAACATAAGTTCATTAAGATATAGCCCCTAATTTATTATTATTATATTTGCTGCGCAAAGTCTCTAATTACAATAACAAACTTAAACTGGTTACCTTATTTTGGACTGCATGTCCACGTCACTTGTATATGTTTAAACTTTTATATTGTTTGTCCTGATTAATATTCACGAACATGTTGCTCAAGGATGTTGAATTTGGTTTACAGTAATAAACATGTTACCTTTTAATTAAATGTCAATATTAATTATATCATATTGGGATGTGTTTTAAATTTCTCAGGTTTTTTTCTTATATTGTTGATGTTGATGCTTGGCTGTTGAGAAAAAAGGGTTGTTTAAAGTAATAACATGTTAACATGGTCCACACATTTCCAATGTTCAATTTATAATATATATCATATTGGGATGTGACACATTTCTCTTCTGGTTTTTGTTCGTTTTTTTTTTTTCAATTTAATTTTCTTTATATCCTATTCCCATGTGATCTACTCGATCATATATTTTTAACTTTATATTCCCTTTAATTATTATTAAGCAAGCAAATTAACATTAGGAACAAGTAAAACATAGAAGAATTAAAATTTTAGGAGTACGCACAAAACACAAGTCAAACATAGAAAATAAATTGTATTATAATTAATGAGGTACAGAGGTAGAGGTATTGGGTTTGTTAATGAGGTAGATCCAGCCATGGTCTCCAAAGAAGGCAGGGTCCAGGGCCTGATTGTTTGTACGGGCGTGGCACAAGGACGTGAAGGCCCATAGGCCGTCCACTGAGGAGGGTGTGTCTGGCTGCTGGATTGGAGACGGTTGAATTTGTTTCCCCTATATGGTGGTAGGATGTGCTAGTGGTAGGGACATTGAGAGTTTCATAATACTGTTGACGTTGGGGATGATGTTGGGGAGGGTTTGGGGTAGGGGGTGGGAGAGGGGTGCGGGAAGTTGGGAGGGGTCCTGGCCCGGTTGTGGGGGGGTCCTTAGGCCCTTGGTTGGGGAGTGTTCCTAGGCCCTGGTTGTGGGAGGTGGTCCTAGGCCCTGGTTTGTGGAGAGGGTCCTAGGCCCTGGTCCCTGTGGGAGGGGGTCCTCGGGCTGGTTGTCGGGCGGGGTTCCTAGCCCGGTTGTGGGAAATCATGGGGCATTGGCAGAAATCTTAGCACGTCCAGCTGGGAAGGCCTGAATCAAGGGTAATGGAAGGTTCACGCATGTTTGTTTGGAGTGGTCTTGAAGTATGGCGTCAGACTCGCCTCTGCGGGGGTGTCCCACCTGTGTTGCTCCTCTGCCACACATGGTAGAGGTTGTGCCAGCTCCTTCTCACCTTTCAGGAAGCTGTGTGTGAAAAATAAATGTATTAGGATGAATCAGACAATACTTCATAAGCATTAATGCTGTGTACCTTCATTACAATAATGGGTGGCAAAATAACCTCTTCATCATTAATATTGCCTAATAAACGTTACTTGCATTGATATCAAATATGTTTATCAAATACACGATATATGATACATCGAAATGTATAATAGATTTATTGTATGACACATTTTCCTTTTTAATATACTAAAACATTACATAATTGTCGAATGTACAATTAAAAATTCTGTTCAATACTATAATGGGTGCCAGTCAGTGAGTGGGCTGATGTGAAGGGCACAGAGGGTGGGGGTGTCTTGTGTTGCATGTGGGTTGTATGTGTTTACGAGTGGAAGAGATTCAATATATCGATGGCATGTTAACATTGGATACATTTAATAATGATATTTACCGGATTGTCATAGCATGTAGGTGTTGGGCCGCCTGGCGCCTGGCTGGGGTTGGCACCGGAACCCAGATGACCCGGGAGTTGCCACCACGGCTGAGCTCCCGGTCGCGGTTGTCCTGGGTAGCAGTGGTTTGGGTTGGAAGTGGGAGTTGACTCTGGCCCGTCCTCCATTCCGGTTCGACGTCGTCAGCCATCTCCTCCTACCACAGTCCGGTTGTCTTGTAGAGCTGTGGAATATATCAAGTTATTAGTTGATGACCAGTGTTGAACATCAATTTATAAAGTAAACACCCTTAATTATCTAGCAACACTCATACATATATATATATATTATAATATAAAAATTCTATAAAATAATATATATGTTATAGATGTATATATATATATGCATTTATATAAATTATAATAAATTATATAGTTATTAATATAATCTCAATGGTTTATTTAATGTGGATTAACTTTTACATAGCAATAAATATTCACAATACTCTTGGGGTGCAGCTTATCTAATTTATACATAGAAAAATTAAAATAAGTATTATACATGTTTAGACAATATTAATATTCGATTTTATTCTATTTTACAACATCCAACAATAATGGTGTGATGAAACATTTATGTAACTTTAATGTTTATTTTAAATCTTATGGTTGAACAGCACAAAAACCCAAGATATTTATTTATACCTTTCACATTGAATTTTTGATTAAAAAATAAAATTGCAATAGACTTGATAAACGTAGCCTTGCTTTTCTTTTCTGGTGGGCAACTTTCACTTTTTCTTTAAGATGGGTTAGTTTTTTTTTTTTTGAGGAACGCGAAGTTGGGTCTTGATCCAGGCGTCTATCCTCTCCGGCAGTTCTTGGGGATCCGCATCCTTGTAAACCAGACACGGGAAATCTTGTCAAGCTTTTTCCCGTGCCTGGTCTTCATCCCTTCCATCCACTTGTTGAGTGTTTCCACTGAAAAATTTAAATAAAATATATTAGGAGTGTTTACGTACAAAATATAAATAGTATGGAGACAAAGATTATCACAACCGAATTTATTATCAGTCAATATGAATAAGTATGGTTCACCTGGGCAGGTAACCACACTGCACACATTGGTATGAGGTTAGTACAATGCAAGACTGCACACGAAACATTATCTATTATTAACTCCAAATATTACCTAGTTATTTCAATTCCGAAAACAAGATTCGCCAGCAATGTTATAAATATGTATCCACTTTGCACGGCACAGGTAAATTATTCCAGAAACATAGATATGTTTGGTATTTGTAAGTAATATCACTCAACATAATGGTTATTATATCATAAGAACGCACACAACCAACCTTCAATGTTGAGCTCCTTTGCCTTCGTGGCGAGTGTTTTCTCCCGCATGTTTTTATCCTTGTGGGCCCTCATTTTCCTGTTGTACAGGAACTCCTGCTCTGAATACCACTCGGCCACTTCCACCTCCTTCTGATCAGGGAGCCTGGCGTAGGTCCTCCTCCTCCTTTTCGGCACAGGTTGTACTGGGTTGACGGGCGGCGTGGTCGGGTAGGCTTCTCGGTGTATGTCTTTGGGTGTCTGGGTAGGTGGCTCGGTGAGTGGCGTGAGGTCATCTTGGGTGGCGTCATCATCCTCGCTTTCCTGTTCCGAAGGACTGTCACCTTCGGTTGACACGATAGGGTGGTCTTTTTGTGAGGGACATGGGCTTTCCTTGCTATAATAATAGACTGTGACTCTGCTTCCTCGGTTGGGTTTTCATCGTCGAAAACAGGGTTGGAGTCGATGTGCTGCCTCTCCTCTACTTCCTCCTCGCTTTCATCTTGGGATTGCTGGGTGGCAAACAGGTCCACAGACTCCATGGTAAATTTGCGGGGCCTCTTCACTGCCTTGCCTCCTTTACCATAGTTTCCGGGCATGTAGGCGACAAGAGTTGGAGAGAGAGACGTGGTGGGCGAGAGAGACGTGGTGGGCGAGAGAGACGTGGTGGGCGGTGGGTGCTGGTGTGAAATGGAGCGAATGCCTCCCACCCGCTAATATATAGGGCCTGTGCGGGGGTGGCAGTGTACGATAATTCGGGCCGCTCCAACCGCACACGGGCCTGCTTCACGTGGCTCCGCCCATCGACTCGCGTTCGGGTTTGATTCGACTTGGCTTCGACAACCCTTCGACTTTCATTCTAGTCATTCGGATCACGATCGAGTATTCATCGAGTCTAATTAGGAATGTCGGACATGCATCGAGTCATTTTCTAGTAGTATTCGGGTATCCATCCAGTCACCATCCTAAAATTCGGGTCAGCATCGAGAACAGTAGACTTTCGAACAAGTTTATGTAGGAATTTTCCACTGAGCATCTAGTCTAATTCGGGTTACGGTCTACATCATCGGGTCTAAGTCCACTTAGGTTCGATTTAGGTTCGATTAATTCTGGTATGAATCGAGTTAAATTTGTTGACTCGAAAGTGACTCGCATAGGTCGAATGCGATCAGAATATGGTAGAATGTAAGCCGAATACGAATCAAATTTAAATCGAAGGTGACTCGAGGATTTTGTAACGGTTTTATGACCCGAACGCACTCGAGGATTTCCCAAAAGTTAACGCATGCACAAACTTTTGGCCGACTCATCCGAACATTCGGGTGATGACCAGAGCATGACTAGAACGACTCGAACATACCAGAATCATACTCGATGTCGCCCGATTATTGGGCCGAATACACTCGAACCGCAAAAATTAGAATTTTGTTTGCAAGTCATTGCCTTCGGGTTTCTGTCGGTCGCAGTCGACCTCTGTATGACGCGGCCTTTAGACCTATTGGCTTCTGGAAGAGAAAAACATGCGTAAGAACTATTTTAAGATATACTGAAATTTAGCAACCACACTAGGCCTGAAGAGACCAATAATTATATCACAACTGGTGTAAAGAGGATGACCGCAACCTCATCCACGTGGCAGGTGTATGTGTGTGTGTGCATGTGTGTATGTGTGTGTTGGGTTTAAATGCCGATATAACTGTGTTAACGTTAAATATTACAAGAGTAAATCTATGCAAGGGTAATTATATATTATGTGCAGTAAAATGTATAAGTTGGATAAGAGCCTGTCAACTTATATAAATATTAATAACTATATGCGTAATCATAAACCGAGTGCACTGTGAGTGATGGCAGATAATATCTGGAGGACCATTAGTTTGTAAAACCCTGATGGGTATTATTAAGGTGTCCATTATGTGAGCTGCTGGATCACTATACTCTGTTTCAGCGACGCTGAGGTGAGAACGGCTCACCTAGATGTCAATAAGTCTAGCTGATTGGCTAATGCGACTTTTTTCAATGTCTCGTCTTTTAGTAATTATTAATTCTTAGAGGTTTAAATAATCACGGTCGCACAAGTCAATCAGCTGGAACTATTGACATCTACCTGGTCGCTGAAACAGTATAGTCATTAGTATATCACAGACAACACCTGGTCATGCTAATGCTACTAAAGAAAGTGTAACAGGCAGTCAGACAGTCAGTAGCCAACCTTTCATTCCCGTTAAATAGATGGGGAGGGCTAGCAAGGGACATTAGAAAGGGAACAATGATGACCGGGAGAAAATGAATACAATAAACACCTTCCAAAGCAATTATCCTAACATTCGGAACAACATTCACCAGGCCTCAATATCACTGACTTCACCTCAGATGATATACACTTCCACAACAAAGTCTTCACAACATCGGGGATGATAACCTTCCAGGTTTGTCAATTAAAAGGTTACAAATATTATTGATATAAGTATATGTTGTAAGAACATAAATATAAAGTCTTTAAGGTATATTTCTTTGAATATAGTATTTATTCAAGTTCTATATTAACAATTATACATTACACTGTATATACATAATATTAAGCAACATGGAATTTAACAAATGCCGTACGCGTTACATTGTTTGTCTATGTGTATGAGTGAGACAAAAGGCAGGTTGCCTGTAACGAGTGTCTCCCCAAAAGCCAAAAGAGTGACAGAGCCAAATTAAAGGGACGTTGTGGTAAAAGAAATGCCAGGACACACGAAGTTTAAAATAGCTTAAGTCATAGGATAAAATTAATGAAAAATTGATTAAGGGAGAAGTTCCTGATTTCTCATGTATTCACCCATGCATTGGACAAGTATAAATAACAATATATTCATTATAATGAGTCATAGACATTACTAATGCAAACCAAACCTCCTATATTATCATTGCTGCTGTTTCGTTCTCCGCTTAAACTGTTTCTTAACCCACTGTTCTAAACACGTGTAAGATAATATATATGGAGAGCTTAAGTCTAATGTTAATAACGTTAATATTAGCACACCCATATGTATAATTTACCTTTATATATCAATATTATGTTTCATGTATAGATGACGGTCAAATGGTTTCCATGGAAACGAGAGCTTGTTGGTAATTTGGTAATATAATCACAGTAAAGGTCAAACTACCATTACACCAAATGTAAACGTCTACAAACACATTGTTCTCTACAATGATATTTTTCGTATATTAATTGTCAAATCAAATTACCACAATATCCTTTGTATTTGAATTATTATAACTATAATAATGGTTTCCAATGTAAGTCACGAGTATATATTGTCTCCAGGCATACCAACAGTTATATTCTGCAAATTTTTCTAATCAAAACAACTTCACAGGAAGCACATCAAGCACCTGTTATTTTTTAGCATTGCAAGATAACGCAAGTGGGTCAAAACCATTATATTGTTAAGGATAATAAAGATAGAGGGTATATATTGATATCGCTACATATGTTGGCATGCCTGAACAGCTGTAAGTGTGGCATTTTAAAAGGTGTTAGGTTGGCGAGGAATTGAAGCAAACCAGTTTCAACTTTCTGTCATGAGACAATAGAGATCAAAATAGCATAAACGTCTACAGTGAGGTAATGGAAGGTTGATGATGCAGAGTATTTCAGTCCTTATCTAGCTGTGCAATAGATCGTTGATACAATCAATCATAAAATACAGTTGCCAGCTTCACTTTAATTTTTGACATACTAATTTTCCTGGATAGCATAGAATACATTGTCATTTGTTTTATTATATATACCTACTGTAGTTCATCAACTAATTTACTTTTGGAATACGATTATCTTGAGTTAATAGGCATAGGCCAAATAAACAAAAGTTCACGGCCAGTAAAAAAAAATTAGAAAATATAGACATAATAGCGCTAACTGAAACGTGGATTAATACAGAATCTAGGCATTTTTTTAGCAGAATTTGATATTCCAGGATATAGTTTGTTTAAATATGACCGAACAAGTAGGAGGGGCGGGGGTATAGCAGTGTTTGTCAGGAGTACATTAAAAAGCTGTATTAAATCAGGTATTAGACTAAATAATGATAATGAAAGTGTTTGGGTAGAGGTTAACGAAGGTAGCGAGACCATAGTTATTGGAGTTATATATAGACCGCCTAATATGAGTAGAAATGGCGGAACATCGTTATGGGAGGAAATTAAAATAGCATCAAGGTTTAGCAATGTGTGCATTATGGGGGATTTTAATTTTCCGAACATTGATTGGCAGCACCAAATAGGCGACTCCGATTCAGTAGAGTTTATAGAGGTAGTACAAGATAGTTTTTTATTTCAATTCATAGATACGCCGACTAGAGGTATTAATATTCTTGATTTAGTTTTCAGTAACAATGAACATATGATAAATAAGAAGAGATTGGTGACCACCTAGGAAATAGCGATCATAAATCTATTTATTTTAATATACAATGGACAGGGAATGCTAAAGAGAATACGACACTTATCCCAGATTTCAGAAAAGCCGATTATGGTGGGCTAAGAAGAGACTTAAGGGTGGACCCTATTGTTAAGCGATTAAGTCAGGATATGCCAGAGTTAAACTTGCCACCTACATATAACCAGTTTATTGCTTCACTCCACAATGCTCAAAATAAATATATCCCTAAAAGAAGATTTAGATCGACGCAGAACCAACCAAAATGGATGACTAATAAGCTAATAGATCTTATAGGAAAAAAGAAAGGAATATATCGAAAAATAAAGAAAGGTGAAAATCATTTACATATATACTATCAGACTCTATCAAGACAGGTCAAAAAGGAAATCAGGAAAGCAAAAAGAAATTATGAAATAAGGATAGCCAGCGACTCAAAAAATAACCCTAAAGCTTTTTACCAACTATATAAATCTAAAGTTAGAGATGTAATAGGCCCCCTAAAAACTTCAATAGGAGAAATAACAGAAAATGATTTAGAAATGTGCAGTACATTAAATAGTCAGTTTCTTTCCGTTTTCACTAATGAAAATTTGGCACAGATTCCAGAAGTCAATATGGTATATAGTGATAGTATAGAAAATATGTTAAGTACAGTTAGTATAAGTAGAAATGATGTGCTTAAGGAAATTGACAGACTGAAACCTCAAAAATCGCCTGGTCCTGACGAGGTATATGCTAGAGTATTAAAAGAATGCAGAGATGAGTTAAGTAGTCCATTAGCATTTATATTTAACAAGTCATTAGAAACAGGTTTAGTTTCCAGAAGCTTGGAAGCTTGCAAATGTAGTTCCGATCTTCAAAAAAGGTGATAAATCGATAGCATCCAATTACCGTCCCATTAGTCTCACTTCAATCATAGGAAAGTTGCTAGAGTCTATTATTGCTAGGAAAATTAGAAGCCACTTAGTAAAATTTAACTTAATAAATTCTTCTCAGCATGGATTCACTCAGGGACGTTCGTGCCTTACTAATTTGCTTAGCTTTTTCTCAGAGGTATATGAAGCAGTAGATAGTGACAAGTCATATGATATTATATATTAGATTTCAGTAAAGCTTTCGACAGAGTCCCTCATGAGAGATTGATGAGAAAGGTTGAGGCACATGGAATAGGAGGGTCGTTGTTGGGATGGATTAGGTCATGGCTAATTGGTAGGAAACAGAGAGTCAGCATAAATGGTACCAAGTCAGAGTGGGGAGCAGTCAAAAGTGGTGTCCCCCAGGGATCGGTATTAGGTCCCCTGTTGTTTCTTATATACATAAATGACCTAGATTTAGGTATAACTAGTAGGATAAGTAAATTCGCAGACGATACTAAAATAGGGAGATCAATTGATTCAGATAGCGATATAGAGTGCCTCCAAAGGGATCTAGATACCTTACATGAATGGTCAGTAAATTGGCAGATGAAGTTTAACATTGACAAATGCAAGGTATTAAAGATAGGGAAGATGCAAACAAATGTTAAATATAAACTAGCTAATTTAGAATTAGAAAATTCAGACTGCGAGAAAGATCTAGGTGTGTTTGTTAGCAATGATTTGAAGCCTAGAAAACAGTGTATAAGCGTTCGTAATAAGGCAAACAGGATTCTCGGGTTCATCTCTAGGAGTGTGAGTAACAGAACTGCTGATGTTATCTTAAAACTTTACTTGTCATTAGTGAGACCCCATATGGATTATGCTGTCCAATTTTGGTGTCCTTATTACAGAATGGACATAGATTCATTGGAGAGAATTCAGCGTAGAATGACAAAAATGATCCATAATATTAGAAATTTTCCGTATGAAGAAAGGTTGAAGAAATTAGGTTTACATTCGTTAGAGAGACGCAGAGTTAGAGGGGATATGATAGAGGTGTTCAAGTGGGTTAGTGGGATTAACAAAGGGGACATGACAAATGTACTAAAGCTCAGTGATAGCGAAAGAACTCGTACCAATGGTTTCAAATTAGATAAATTTCGTTTCAGAAAAGATATAGGCAAATATTGGTTTGGTAACAGAGTTGTAGATGGGTGGAATAGGCTACCAAGTGATATAGTGGGATCAAGAACGATAGGGAGCTTTAAGAAAAAATTGGATAAGCATATGGACGAGAAGGGTTGGGTGTGAAGGGGGATCAGCCGGGTTGGGCCAATCAGCGCTCTGCAGACTCCCGTAATCCTGCGTTAATCTCTAACCGTTTTGGTAAGATGATCCTCAGGGTATTAGAGTGTTGAGCCTATAATTGGGCTTTGTAATTGGGGTTGTGTGGGACAGGGATCTGCCTTGCTTAGGCCAATCGGCTTTCTGCAGACTCCCATTTTCTTATGTTCTTATGTTCTTAAAACTTATCAAAACTCTTCTACCACAACGGAATCTATGTGAGTATATTATAAGGATTCCATAGAGCTTCACTTTCCCTAATAAATTATGTATAATAACGCTGCGAGTCTATTCGCGATAATTATCATTGTAATTAATATCATGAGACATAACGGTAACCATATACCTGGTGAAATAATTAACTTAACATCCCCACCCTACGCACTTCCAACCTTTCCTACACAATAATACCCCCCCCCCCCCTTACTCCGTATAGCCCCTCCCTCTCCTTCCCAGCAAGTCTAACTACGCCATCTATGGGACCTAATATGCAACAGATTCGGGGGGGGGGGGGGGGGGGGGAGTGAGCGATCTTACTAGTATCAGAGCAAAAGACTCCCAGCGAAATAACCATTAGGTGGCCCAGTCGGAAAGGCGACCAACTGTACAGTTGTGGACAGATGAAACAGCTACAGTTTTGGTTTGCTCAAGTCGCTCAATAGAGGGCAGCACAATTGGTGTCCATAAATTATCTGGTAACAGTGATGTTGTGGGGGAGGGGGTGAAGGAATGGGGTGGAGGGAGGGGGAGGAGTGGAAGAGGGAAACCAGCGCAGCGGCGAGGTGGGAGCTGGTGGGGGTGGAGGCAATTAGGTGACCAAATACGTTACTGTGAAAACATAATTTATGTGTTTTGAACATTATATGGGATTATTATTGCAAACTATTGGTTTGCTGTTATTAATGTAACATATAATACTGACAAAGTGAAACAGAGACACCCTTCAATAAAACAACAGTGTGTTTCTAACTCTAGAATCATAAGTGGGGAGGGGGGGAGGGTATTATTATTATTATTATTATTATAATAAAAAGGACTAGCACCAAGCCCATAAAGACTATGTGGCACTAAAACTCATGATTACAACAGCAGAGGTAAGCTAGGCGATTTCAAGAAAGTTACGAGGCTTTAGGAAAAACGTTAAATGAGAGATAGCAAACAAGCTCGAGATTGCATAGGACGGTCAAGAGACAAAAGTGGGGGGTGACAAACGATAGAGCGCAACCTAGCAGCAGTATAGGATAGCGGTAGGTGGTGGTGGATTACAAAGAAACTGGTGATTGAATTGTAAATTAATATATGAAAAACAATGCATTTATTTATACTTTGTAAAGGCATAACAAATATATAATTTGTGTAGCATCTCACCTGCGATTGTGATAGTAATATAAGTTGTTCGTATGCATTAACATAATATTCAGCTATGAAAAACAAAATACTTTAGAGCCTCGTAATACCATAAGCCTTGATAAGATTACGTAGTGCTGTGTGTAGCTTTATAACCGCGCTATAGGGTGGCAACTTACTCTTACTCTCTCTCTCTCTCTCTCTCTCTCGGAACATAAGCATAATAGGTTTGTCGGTTGTATATATAATTTACTTTGAAAATATATACCTGTATACTGTATATTACAGTATAGGAAGCAAGCTTTATCTCAATATTTATCTTTGTTATATTAAGTGTATGTTTTAGTCTGCAGTTTTACCTTATAACAAACTAGGTCGACCTTGATTATATTTTACACCCTACACTTTTTGTATTGCTGTGTAGTTCTATGATTTAGTAAAACAACATATGCTACCACATTCTTTTTACACATAATTATATTATCTAATAACTAAAACATGACAATGCTTTCATTTCAGTTTCGCTCTACAGGTTTTGTGTGAGTCAACTATTTAGTAAGATTAATTAAGATTACCCTCTTTATTGGTAAAAGTCTTTACTATGCAATTGTAAACACGGTTCGTTACTAAACATATTAAGAAATCAAGGAACCTTATTTATTGAATGGCAATATTTGTAAAGATTTATTACTGTGTAGCTTAAAGTCATATTTAATTAAGAAATGCATTGTTATGTCCTATATATTACAAGCCCCATACATGAAATATATTTATATTTATTCCATACCATGTGTGTATTTTTGTACAACAATTCTGATAACAATAATAACGGAAATGCAGCAACTCCTCCGTTTCAATCATCTTTGAGATATTTTCCTAGTTATTAAGCTTTATGTTATTAACAATCTACTGTTAAAAATGATCCAAAATCACAGAAGCATACATAACCACATATATGAACATGAACCCTGTTTTTAAAAACGAGGTTAAATGTTTAAGGAGGACGGATAATATGTTGCTCCCGTTTCTCTTTTGCGCCTTTCCTCTCCCACTGGTGTGTATGTTAAATTTAATATATCAAGCTGTAAGTATCAGTCTAGATATACTTATGTGTGTATATAAATACTTATTACTTTCAGTATTCTACTGTACTTCTCACTTCTCAACTTGTTTTTCCTCTGTCCAATTGTCTTTCGTTCCTACTTTACTCCAGCCATCTGGTCTGGTATTATTTTTGGCTTATACATGCACCATATCTCTCCTTGTGCATCGGTTCATCTTTTTCTAGATTGTTAGTAGCTATATCTCAAACCTCTGAAGTCTACTTTTACCTATATTATGTCATCATATAATATATTTTCCATATTATCTTAAATACACCTTTAAATCATTAAGCAGTACAATGCATTATTGTCGTTTTACTAGTTTTATATACCATGCATCTTTGATCATCATAATTATTCCAATCATATTAGGTATTTTATTTTATTCCCAACCCTTTCTTAATACGAGTATGGTTGTTCACTCAAATTTCACGATCATTATAGGAGATTCCTGAGCTTTGGAATGGTCTTTAACTATTAAATCGAAAATTACTATACATTTTTCCTCCAACTACTAAACGTACCACCTAAAATTAATGCACTCATTTACTATATGCCACAATAAGTGAAGAAGCGTATCCTTATATCTCTGAAGCACTAAACAACTGTATACAGCTTGGAACCAACAGCAAGGAATGGCCCCTAATCTCAATTAACGCTTTCTCTTCTGATGCCGTCAAAACTTAACACAAAATAACTGGAACGCATCATGGTATGCAGAAAAGGTTCTGAATAATCGTGTTTTCATTTGAGATACAGCTTACACCACCCATGTATCATTATAGTTGAGATACAGCTTACACCACCCATGTATCATTATAGTTGAGATACAGCTTACACCACCCATGTATCATTATAGTTGAGATACAGCTTACACCACCCATGTATCATTATAGTTGAGATACAGCTTACACCACCCATGTATCATTATAGTTGAGATACAGCTTACACCACCCATGTATCATTATAGTTGAGATACAGCTTACACCACCCATGTATCATTATAGTTGAGATACAGCTTACACCACCCATGTATCATTATAGTTGAGATACAGCTTACACCACCCATATATCATTATAGTTGAGCATATCTACCAAAAGGTTTGGCCAATAAAAATAACTTGCTTTTCAATTTGTGTATATTATTTTATGAAAAGGTCTTTTGCGCCTTTATACCGAAACTTTGAGGATTGTATCGACACATTATATTTACATGGTTGTTTTTCTTGAACAGGTGAATTGCTATGCGACTAAATATTAGGCATCCTTTGTTTCCTGGATTCTGCTTTATTTATAGATACATTTAAGTATTTGTTCTTATTTATTAGTATTTTTTGTTTTAAATTCACATCGACACATATAATACAAAGTTAACATATATGCCATGGCTAGCACGCCCCAGAATAATACTTAAATGTGATATCATTGCCACTCATGACAATTGGAAACGATAATCCGTATGTATTTTTTAAATATATAATTATACTTTTTATTGAAGATTGCATTACTTATGGGAAGGTTAGGCAAATGTAATTGAAAGCGTTCACAGACATTTTTATTTGCAATACATGTGTGAACAAAAATGACAAGGATTATTTACTTTTATTAAAACAAATAAAACAAAAATAAATAAGGAAAAAACACATCTCAACAGTATGAATACAGTTTGAACAATATATTCAATATGAACATAACTGAAGAAATAGATATGAAGCGTAGTTCAATAGCCGATCCACCCCCCTTCTTTCTCAATGACTGCCTGCAGTCTTGCAGGCATGTTTTGGGTGTGGCGCCGGACAAGGTCGGGCTTGGCTCGGAAGGTCTCCCATACCGTGCTGGTGTGGTTCATTAATTCTTGTGCAGTGCGCTCTCTAGCAGGTTCCCAGCTGTTTACCATTGAACCCCAAATGTTCTCAATAGGGTTGCAGTCTGCACATTTGCTTGGCCAAGGTAAAAGGTGGAACTGGGGGTGCTCCTGAAACCAATTCTGCACAATATGTGCTTGATGCACAGGACACCGACCATGGACAAAATATACCTGACCAGGGAGAAAGGGGTGGTTCCGGTTATTAAATGATGGCACAAAGAAATTATTCAAAATGTCCACATATTTCACTGTATTGAAGCGCCCGTGAATTTGATGAATGTCACCCATCCCGTGGAGTGTTACCCAGCCCCAAACATTCACGGTTTGATGACCGCTCCTAGCTTCCTCGTAGATGTTTCTTCGGTCATATCTGTGTGCAGAAAAACAAAATATATATAATTACATACATTATACAGTAGGGCATTATAGTAATAGCTCTGGTGTATCCTTTATTATATAGAATATTTAATTGAATTTCAATATAGTGTGTGTGTGTGTGTGTGTGTGTGTGTGTGTGTGTGTGTGTGTGTGTGAGAAGAAAACCAACGTAATTATTATAAGCACATTAATTTTATACTAAGCCATAATATTATTTCTTTCGAAGCATAGGTAATCACGTTAAATTTATATAATAATGAAGCTTTGAGTCTATTACTCGCATACAAAAATGTAATGGCCAGTCATTAACAATTGTAAAATTCTGACAAAGATTTAATTAGCTTAGGATTGCCGTGATGGAGCTTACCTTGTGCTGTTTGGTCTCCAACAATGTAGTTTTCCATGGGACGTTGAATAGAAGTTTTTTTTCATCTGTCCAGATGACACGTCCCCAGAAATCTTCACCCTTGTTAACATACTGTTGTGCAAACTGCAGCCGTCCCTCGCGATGCCGTTCGTTTAACGCTTCTTTGGCTGCTGGCACTCGATGGCGAAGTCCCCCCTCATTCAGGCGTCTTCTCGTTGTTCGGTCACTAATCTCCAGTTGCAAGTTATCAAGAATGGCTCGAGCATTAGTGAGTGGGTTATCTTGTGCTGCACCGACGATAGCTTGATCTTGGGCTGGTGTGGTGCAAGGTTAAGAGATACACATATATAGTTACTATGTATATTAACGTAAATAATTTATGAAGTTCGTTACACGTTATAGGAAAATCCTCAAGTTATTAATTATTTATCATCAGGGATGATTTACTAAATATATAGTTTTACATTTTTACAGATAATTTAAATTGACTTAATCGGTGTTCTACTGCTGCCATCAGTTATTTGCCAATCTTTACTTACCTAATTCAGTACCGGTGAGGTTTGCATTATATTGTGCAAATTATTAGACCATTTCATCAGCTTAGCATGGACGGGTACGGTAGCAGTTAAATGGATTCACACTATCTCAACCAACCGTGTTAGCTACTACAAATCCTTCCTTACCTATAAAACATTGTCTAAATATAGCGGAAATAAAACAAATGACATTCCTGATACTGAAAGGGTTAAAAATCACTGTAACAATGAAACTCAAATCCAAAGAAATATACCGTAGTCACTATGATGATGCAGTGCATTAATAACATAGGCAAATGATTACTAGTTACACCGATGTATATAACTTAGATAGCAACATTTATCCTCTTCGACTTACCTTTCTGTCCACCTCGATACAGTCCCAGTAGATGTGCCTAAGTGGTTAGCTATGTAGCGAATTGACACCCCGGTTTCCCACATGCCCACAATCCTAGCTCGCCTAGCTATCTGGCCAATCC
Organism: Paralithodes platypus; assembly: GCA_032716605.1. NCBI lineage: Eukaryota > Metazoa > Arthropoda > Malacostraca > Decapoda > Lithodidae > Paralithodes > Paralithodes platypus. Next base: position 10,545 of record CM064505.1, on the reverse strand, counting down.
TTCTTCTCTCCATGGTAGATGTAGACAAAGTGTGCCACCCGTGACGATGGCAACGCTGTTAATACCTCCGGTACACTTGGAAAACACTTAAATTGGCTTGTCTTTGATACCGTATTATATATACCATATATGTATATTTTCGTTACTACTATGACCTATACACTCACCATTATGCTGAAACACCAACTATAATATTTGAAATTTTACGAACTCTCGAACTGACAAATAATAACAAGTACTATATCTTCCCTTGTTGGGTAACTAACAGGTAGTTCAGATGTTTCTGACGATCGGGATTCCTAACTTGTTTGAAGAATAGCACATTCCCGATATCACAACTCAGTAGGCGATCTAAACAGAAACAAAATGAAGTAGTACTACATTAAAATGTAAAGGTATCATTTTGTAAATGCCTATATACGTCATATAAATAATGGATATGAAGAGAGAGAGAGAGAGAGAGAGAGGAAAAATCACAATAGAAGGTGGTTAGGTGAGATGTTAATATACTTAATGTCTAGAGTGTGACTGATAAAGTCTAGCTAGAGTCAATGATACGAGATACTGGTGTGCATGGCATGCCGCATAGCCTAGTGCAAATCTCAAGTCTGTGCGTCAAATATTACGTTATAATGAAGGGTAGCTCTCTTGAGAAACCTTAATACCGAAGTATTAAGCGTTCTCCTGGCGTACCTCAAAGACAAACAACGAGCTTAGAACAGTGCAGAATGGTATAGGCAAAAAGCCCTCATTCGTGCATGCTCTACTCTCAATGGCACACAGACTAGAATGTACCCAATCAACTCCAGTTCTCAGGTATGTCGTGCAGCTTTTAACTAAAGCCAGCACCCATCGGAAACAATACCTTATAGTATCAGACTCCTAGCCTAGCATTATCTAATCCAGCAGAACACTAATAATTATAGGAAGCAGTACTGAACAATATGAATGCCAACCAATGCTTCGTGATCAACTTATCTTAACAACTAACATACATGGGTTATATAAGACCTTAACGCACAAAACAACTGGCCAGCATTAAGCTGATTATGCAGAGTTAACCAGAGGGGGTATAATATTAACAAAAGGTGGTGAAAGATATGGAAAATGAGAGAGATAGGCAGAGGAAAAGGTTCTCAGGTGCAGTTGGGGGACAGGTATCAAAGGGATAAGAGGGATGCGTTCTAGAAACCAGATCTGAGGGAGAGAGTAGCAAGAGAGCTGTATATATACTAGCACTAGCTCGCACCGCGTAGACAAAGCGGTAACAATTCCTTCAGCCAATGGCAAAGAAGCCAACCAAACATGACGTCACCAAGCATGGTAAAAAACTCCTCCAACCAATCCCCAAGAGGCCAGCCAGCTGTGACGTCATCGAACATGGCAAAAAACACTGCGCGCCTCCTCTCACTCTGTTTCAAATCCTATCATTACTTCTTAATGATAAAACATATACTCTGCAATTAAATATATAAAGCCTTGACATGGGCAAAAATAAAGAGCCTTTCTGGACTGCCCATGACACAAGCTTTCATTTGAAATCAAGCACACAATAATACATCAACTGTAGCCACATCCACTGCCCTGGCGATCCTAGCGAGTCACTGTAGGACAAGCCATGCGGTTCTAACGAAGTGGTTAACGTCACACCCCCCCCAAGATTTTTCTCAGAGGCCCAAAGCTCAAAACAAATCTGATGGTTAGAACCCATGCTATATCTCTACTTCCCATCACCCAGCGGCAGTAAAATATCTGGCACAGTTCTTCAACAAAACATTTTACAAAATTATAACCCTCCCAAACACAATAGGTTAAATCATATGTAGTTATGCTCCTCAAGAGCGAGCTTCTCTAGCCCAGCATTCTGAGAGGAGTGCAACTCAGAATTACTGCTATAACATACTGAAAAAATTCAACTATCAAAGAAAGAGTTTTTATTTGATTTTTATGTTTTTAATTTGTTTATTTCGGCTGCACTATAGGGGCAAGCCTATTTTTTTCTTCTATACCAAACGCTCAACTCCTGCTTTACAACCCAATACGCTGGGCTACAACCGCGAGCCAACAAGCACCAAGCGCAAAATACTATTCAAACTAAAGCAGGAGGCTACCCGTCTGTCAATCTACCCAGGATCATCTACCCTTGAAAGACAATCTGCAACCACGTTGTCACAACCGGCAATATGGCGTATGTCCAGGTTATATACCAATAACCTTAGTGACCACCTGGTCAGCCTCATATTCCGATTGTGAAACTGGCCCAAGAAGTTGAGAGGGTGATGATCTGTGTAAACTACAACGACCGGACAATAGGCTGGAACATAGACCTCGAAATGCCTCAGTGCAAGCACAACTGCCAGCAGCTCCCTCTCGACAACAGAGCAGCTTCCCTGGGCTGAATTGAACTTCTCCGAGCAGAAACTAACAGGATGTTCCCGCCCATCATCGTCCTTTTTCATAAGGACGGCACCAGCCCCCACACCACTAGCATCCGTTGCTAGTTGGAAAGGTAGGCTAAAGTCAGGGGCCCTGAGGATCGGGTGAGTGCACAACAGGTGTTTTACTACTCTAAACGCCTTCTCACCCTCAGGTGCCCATTTGACTTTCTTATCCTTCCAGTTATCCTCCACCTGAGCTTGACTGTCCCGTTCTCCTTCTCCAGCTTGACTGCTAAACGTCATCACAGGCACAGTGAGAGGCTCAGGGGGGTGCCTCACATACTCCTTCATGAGATTAACGTGACATAACTGATTGCGCTTACGTCTGTCTGGAGCGGCCACCAAGCAATCCAGGTCCGATAGCCTCTCAACCACCCTATAAGGACCAGTGTACTTCGCAGATAAGGGATGACCTACAAGGGGCAGTAGAATCAACACCTCCTGACCCACATGAAACTCCCTGAGTTTAACCTTAAGGTCGTACCTGTCCTTCATGAGGGCCTGAGAGCTAGTCAAATTACGGCCAGCCAACTCCAGACTGTGCAACATCCGTTCTCGACTCTCGAGGACATACTTGAGCATAGAACAAGGTTTTTCTGCGCCCTCCCATATTTCTTCAACCATATGGAGAGGCCCTCTGACACGGGGTCCAAAGACGAGCTCATTAGGGCTGAATCCCAAACTTTCCCCAGGTACCTCCCGTGCAGCAAATAAAACATATGGCAGGCCAAGCTCCCAACCTTTCCCACTCTCAAAGCAACAACAACGAAGCACAGATTTTAAGGCTGAGTACCATCGCTCTAACACACCCTGGCTCTCCGGATGATACGCAGATGACACAACCGTAACAATCCCATGCTGCGGCACTGCTTGAACAAAGAGGCTAGAAGTGAAGTTGGATCCTTGGTCTGACTGAATCCCCTGCGGGTAACCATACCGGGAAAAATACACTAGCAATCTTCGGACCACCGTCTTCGCTGACCCATTTCTCATAGGGTACGCGTCAGGATACCTTGTTGCTACATCTCCCGACTGTCCATCACTGTCCTCCTCCAACTCGACAGCACCGGTACCACATTCAAGAACCTCCGGATCTTCTAATTGCAATTTACGAATGTCCGAAGGAGCAAGCTTATCTAAGTGTTTGCGAAACAACTCATGCCCCCCTCCTACATTGAATTTAGCCTCCCGTTGCTCTCTCTCTGTGTATCGTTGCTGTCTCTTCGTCTTTTTAAGCCCATCCTCTGCCTTCTTATTAACAGTTAATGGGTCTTCTCCAGACTCGAATATCGGTCCTAATAATGAGTCCCAGAGAATGTCCGTTGATACTAAACTCTCAACCGCATCAACTTTCAACCCCTTCTCGGTACCTTTCCTCCGCTTGTCTAAAGACTGTTGACCAGAATGCGACTCCCTCGATGCAAGAGATCTGGTGACAACACACGCCATAGGTTGCACCTGATACTTCTCAACCCACTCCTGCTCCTCCCTACTCACATCGGCCGGCTTTTCGGCAACGACCAAGGGTGGAGCCTCAGAAGTAGGCCCCGCAAAGTCGTTGCCGAGAAGGAGGTCGACGCCCCCAACAGGCAACTTCTCCACAATTCCTACATCCAGGTCACGAGTCACACCATCAACTTCCATCTTCATTCTTACAAGCGGGTATGACCTTGTTGTATTAACTCCCTGAACCACAACCACCCGCGCCGTATTTACAGGTTTACCAGTGAAATTTCTCAACAGTGTTTGCGATGCCCCAGTGTCACGCAAAATTCTCACCTCATGTCTTCTACCCACCCCGCTCCACACAACCGAGTCCCCTGTGGTCACTAAAGGCATCACGGACAGGGAATAAGCCTTCCGGATCCTTCTGCACTGGCAGTGTATTTACCTCGGAAGAATTGCCTCTAACAAACTCTGATGTCCTCTTGAACACTCCAGTGCCGTGAGCAAAAGACACGGCTGCCAAGGAGGAGGTCGAATAGGGCACTCATTTGCTTTATGACCCTCCTTGTGGCACTTAAAACACATAAATTTCGGTTTCGGCTTATACTGTGATGTAAAAGGCCCCTGACTTTTCTTATACAGCGTGGTGTTAGGTTTGGATTCAGTTTTAGTTTCATTGCTCTTTTGTTTAAATGTGTCGTTGCTACGGGGAGGGGGAGGATAACGGTCTTTAGCACTTGCATCGTACTTCTGTGAGGACCCGCAACCCCGAATCAACGACAGTCGTAGATCAGCCATTTCTGCTGCTTCTACTACAGTTCTTGGGTTTTTCTCCTTTAAGTTCAAAGTTAGATCACCGTCCGTGCTCTTAAAGAACTGCTCCAACATCATTAACTGCTTAATTCCATCAAATGTTGTTACCTTCTCAGATCGGAGCCAGTTCCCCATAGCATCGGACAAGTCCCGGGTGTGTTCCAAAAAGGAGGCTATCTCTTCCCTTGGTTACACCCCGAAACTTCAAACGGTACGTTTCTGGTTGCAGTTCGTAAGCCCTCAGGACAGCCTCCTTCAGATCCTCATACACAATACATGACTCCAAAGGTAACGCATCATAGGCTTTAAGACCCTTGCCTATTAATCTAGAGGATACAAGTGCTGCCCATTTATTCTCTGGCCACTGGTGTTCCTGGCACTTCTTCTCAAAGCGTGCGAAAAATTCTGTTACACCACTCTCATCAAACACCGGAACCAGTTTCAATAAGTGCGAGAGAGAATGATCATGAGCACGGTTACCAGCCCCAAGTCGCTGTCCCGTTGTCTCTACTCGCGACTTCTCTACGTCCCTGTCGGCACAGTACCTAGTCGACTCTAAATCAGCTTGGATTTTTGCTAGCTCTATGTGCTGGTGACTAATACTGTTTCTCTCTTCTATCTTGGCTAATTCTATTTGCTGCTGATGTTGAAGCTTAGCTAATTCGAGCTGAAACAATAATTCTGGAGATAACACTTGAGGAGGTGAAGGTGCTACAATGTTTGAAATTACCGGTGGTCACCCCAGGGGCAACCCACCCTGCCAGTCACCACCCAACTGTGGAAGCGTACCCGGGGTCGGCAAACCACTGGGATGGCTGGGAGTCGAGTGTAGGGGAAGCATGGCCGAAGGGCTCTCAGCACTCAACCCATCTCGCTCCCCAGTCACCCTGCCCAGTACACACGTTATCAAGTAATCCCTGGTCATGCTGCTAGTACCCGCATGACCAATAGCTGTGGCCAGGCATTGAAGACCGTACCGATCCATACCCTCCAACAGCTCGGCAGTAACAGGCCATTGCAAAAATATCCTAGCATCCTCCTCACAGTTCACCTGATTAACCATTTCATCATGCTGTTGTTCCTCAGTTTCGACATTACGTACTGTGTCTCCATTCTCCTCTGATCCGGTATAAGACATGATGCTCACAAAAAATTTCCCACCTCAATATTCAGAAAAGAAGCACCCCAAACTCTTATACCTCAATATACACACACAAATTCTCGGAAATACTCAAGGGCTATAATATGTTGCAAAACAAAATTATTCTTGCTGATCCCCGCAAAATATTCCCCAAAACAACAAATGTTCCCTGCTAATAAATGTAGGTTCACCAAATCCTAGGTAAGGTCGCCATTTGTTACGACTGAGGTTTAAATATATCAGGGTTCTTATTCATTGGACTAGTAATGGCATAAATGCTACAACGGAAAGCGCTAGATCCAACCTCTGATGTATATTCCCAGTGAACAAAGAACACAAATACTCTCCAGAGTTCTATATGCAATAATAGGTTATTAAACTCTCAATAAATGTGCTTCTACTCTAGGCTTAATGTTATGTGAAAACAGCCTATTACTACCTATAACCGAAGGTGCTAAGAGAAGTTACAGCTTACGTTACTTTAATCAATAAATGTCAGGCACTCCTGCATGAAAGAAAGTGCACTAAAGTCCTTCAACACCAACAAGGAATCTTCTTTAAATGTTAGATGCTATCAAGATGCTCGAATCGGAAATGCAACCCAAAAAGGCAGACAGCGGAACAATGCTCGTGCAGGCTATGCACACAAAAAGGCAGGAGATATAATGCAGTCGGAGCCAAGAATATCCTAAACGCCACAACAATAATAATAATCGCCACGACAATGCAGTATTCCTATCAACAAACAGAGCCTAAGTCGTTTGTGTCTCAATACATCAAACTAGGCTGCGAAATGCTTGTGTAATCATAAACGGGTATGCATAAAAAGAGTAATTGGTTTAATATACTTAATGTCTACTGTGACTGATAAAGTCTAGCTAGAGTCAATGATACGAGATACTGGTGTGCATGGCATGCCGCATAGCCTAGTGCAAATCTCAAGTCTGTGCGTCAAATATTACGTTATAATGAAGGGTAGCTCTCTTGAGAAACCTTAATACCGAAGTATTAAGCGTTCTCCTGGCGTACCTCAAAGACAAACAACGAGCTTAGAACAGTGCAGAATGGTATAGGCAAAAAGCCCTCATTCGTGCATGCTCTACTCTCAATGGCACACAGACTAGAATTTACCCAATCAACTCCAGTTCTCAGGTATGTCGTGCAGCTTTTAACTAAAGCCAGCACTCATCGGAAACAATACCTTATAGTATCAGACTCCTAGTCTAACATTATCTAATCCAGCAGAACACTAATAATTATAGGAAGCAGTACTGAACAATATGAATGCCAACCAATGCTTCGTGATCAACTTATCTTAACAACTAACATACATGGGTTATATAAGACCTTAAACAAAGCGTTAATTTTTTTTTTTTTTTCTATGTGATTGAGGGAGGCAAAAGGCATAACTGCCTATAGCGAGTGCCTCCCCCATAGTTGAAAGAGTGACAGGGCCAAAATCAAGGGACGTTCGAGCCAAAATGCCTGGACACACGGAGTTTGAAGCAATTTAAGTCATAGGAAGAGGGAAAGACTGATTCTGGGAGAGAGTTCCAGAGCTCAGCTGTTGAGTAGAAGAAAGTTTGAGAGTAACGTTTCACTCTTGGGTTGGAGAGTTGCACAGAGTAGGGGTGGGATTGAGTTGCAAGACGGGTACCACGTGCCCTACGTAAAGGAGGTGGTATGCACTGGGATAGCTCTGAGGAACACTGATTATTATAGTAGCGATAGAATAGCGAGAGATGCAACATTGCGGCGGAGAGAGAGAGATTGCAGAGAGTTGGTGAGTGGACGGGAGTTAATGATACGAAAGGCCTTCCTTTCAACTTTGTCTAGGAGAGCGGTGTGAGAGGAACCTCCCCACACATGTGAACAATACTCAATACAAGGGCGCACTATGCCCCTGTACAGAGCAAGAAGCTGTGCAGGGGAAAAGAACCCCCTAAGGCGGTTGAGCACACCCAGCTTCTGGGAGGCTGCCTTAGCAAGACTGGTAATATGGTCCTTCCAAATGAGAGCAGAAGAAAAAGAGACACCAAGAATATTGAGAGAAGATGAAGGGTTGATTTTTGTATTGCTGAAGAATAAGGGATAGTCCGCTGGGAGATCCTGACGGGTAGATAGATGGAGAAATTGGGTTTTGGAAGCATTAAAGTTAACAAGGTTTTCTCTGCCCCAATTGGAAATAGAATTTAGATCAGAATTTAAGAGTTCTATGGCTTCATTACGTTTGTCGTTGAGGGATTGCTGGCTGGGGCGTTCTGAAAAACTAATGGAGTAGTGTAAGGTTGAGTCGTCTGCGTATGAATGGATGGGAATTAAGGTACAGTTAAGGAGATCATTTATAAAAATTAGAAAGAGAATAGGAGATAGGACAGAGCCCTGAGGAACACCGGAGTTTATAGGGTGAGGAAGTGAACAATGGCCGTCCACAACCGCGGCTATGGAACGGCCGGAAAGGAAATTAGAGACAAAGGCACAGATGGAGGGATAGAAACCGAAAGAGGGTAGTTAGAAATTAAAGATTTATGCCAGACTCTATCGAAGGCTTTCGATATGTCTAGTGCAATAGAAAAAGTCTCACCGAAGTCCCGAAAGGAGGATGACCAAGAGTTAGTAAGATATGAAAGAAGATCACCAGTAGAGCGACCCTTAAGGAAGCCATACTGGCGATCTGAGAGCAGATTATGAGAAGAGAAATGCTTAAGAAATTTGGAAGCAAGAATAGTTTCAAAAACTTTAGAAAGACAAGAGATAAGAGCAATTGGACGATAGTTGGAGGGTTGAGAGCGGTCACCCTTTGGGACAGGTTGAATGTGAGCAAACTTCCAGCATGAAGGGAAGACGTTAGAGGATAGACAGAGACGAAAGAGTTTGCCTAGGCAGGGAGTCAGCACGGAAGCACAGTTTTTGAGAACAACAGGAGGAACACCGTCCGGACCGTACGCCTTATTAGTGTTAAGCCCAGAGAGGGTAGAAAGTACATCTTTAGAAGAGATTAGGATATTAGGCATAAGTAAGAGAGAGGAGGGCGGAGAGGGAGGAATAGCACCGGAATCATCCAAGGTGGAGTTTCTAGCAAAAGTTTGAGCGAAGAGTTTAGCTTTGTCAGAGGAAGAAGTGATGGTTGTGCCATCAGAGTGGGAAAGGGGAGGGAAAGACGAGGAAGAGAAATTGTTGGAGAGGTTTTTGGCTAGATGCCAGAAAGCTTGGGAAGAGCTAGAGTTGGATAGTTCAGTGCATTTATTATTGATGAAAGAGTGTTTGGCAAGTCGAAGAACAGATTTGGCTTGATTCCGGGCAGAAACATATGAAGAATGAGAGTCTTGAGTTTTAAGGCGTCGGTACCGTTTGAATGCTTCCTCCTTATTGCGGACAGCAGTAGAACAGGCGTGAGTAAACCAAGATTTTTTAGCATTAGTCTGAGAGAAAGAGAATGGAATGTATGCTTCCATGCCCGATAGGATTACCTCGGTAATGCGTTCAGCACTCTCCGAGGGTCCTCGGCCATGGAAGCAGAAATCATTCCATGGGAAATCAAAGAAGTACTGCCGAAGAGCCTCCCAGTCGGCAGCGCCAAAGTGCCACAAGCGCCGCCGGCTAGGAGGATCGGGTGGCTGTACTGGAGAGATAGGACAGGTGACAGAGATAAGTTTATGGTCGGAGGAGCCCAGAGGAGAGAAAAGATCGACAGTATAAGAAGAAGGGTTAGAAGTTAGAAACAGGTCAAGAATGTTGGGCCGATCTCCGATGCGATCCGGGATACGGGTGGGTTGCTGAACTAACTGCTCTAGGTCATTTAGGATAGAAAAGACGTAGGCTTGTTCACCAGGTGGATCAGTAGTGTGAGAGGAGAGCCAATGGCGGTGGTGAACGTTGAAATCTCCTAAGATGGAGATTTCTGAGAAAGGAGAAATGGATAGAATGTGTTCCACTGTAGAGTTTAGATAGTCAAAGAATTTCGGAAAGTTGGTAGAGTTAGGGGAAAGATAGACAGCACAGAAATATTTAGTAAGAGAATGACAGGAAAGTTTGAGCCATAAAGTTGAGAATCAGAGGAGTCGAAATCGGGAACACGAGAGCAAGTGAGTTTGTTGTGCACATATGCACAACATCCGCCTTTGGCTTTGAAACTAGGATAGAGAAAGTAGGAGGATACAGAGAAGGGGTTGCTGGAAGTTTCTACAGACACCTGGGTTTCGGTGAGGAAGAGAAGATCAGGTTTGTAGGAGGAGAGATGGTGCTCAACAGAGTGAAAGTTAGAGGAAAGTCCGCGAATGTTGCAGAAATTAATAGAAAGAGTAACAGGCCGAGGTCCAGGTAATTGTGTGGGGTCGTCAGGGGATGGTCGGTCGGGTGAGGGGGCATTTATGGTCCCCCCCCCTGGGGACTCCGAGGCTGGGCTACAATTCATCATTTTTTTTTTTTTAATTTTGGTGTGGAGGAATGAAGTGTGGTGTGCATGTTTAGTGTAGTGAAGTGGATAGGAGGAGGAGGTGTTTGTGAGAGCTAGCTGGATTGCTCTCGGTGTAAATGAGGCACAAAGAAAATCAGTAAGAGAGGCCAAGCAAATGAAACAGGAGTTCCAGCGACTCTTTATCACATGCCTATAACCTCACCTGGGTCTAGCCCTGATCGATTGGTGCCTACAATCTCCCCACCTTTGTTCATATACTTCCTCACTCCATCCTTCCACCTCTCCTTCGG